>JAPZPB010000231.1:0-61668 GCA_037952635.1 Bryoglossum gracile | reverse complement strand
CTAATCTATACTATGTGTATTAAATAGTGAAATGAAATCCGACTATAGCCTTATTGAGTCCCTTGAAGCTATTAATGATTCCACAATACTATTGTTATCATCATTATCAATATCTTCTCCTAGCCCTTCCAAATCATCGTCTGTATTACTTGAATCTGTAAGAATTGTAAGGTGCTCAGCAGGGTATTTAGTAGAGATATTGACTTCATTATTATCATTACCATCATCTCTAGCGCGAATAGCGTAGTTGCGGCGTGGCTGTGGATCAATACAAGCATCTAGTATAGGTTTTAAGATAGCTAGAGCATCGTAATGGGATTGAGGAGCCTGCAATGAAGTTATTTCAGCCTGCGTAAGATCACTCTCTAGATCACTCATCTCTATATATAGCAGATCAAGAAGTACATCGCGATCTGTAGCCCAGAATCCTCCTGTGTATCTGCCAATACCTTATTGTTTCCACCGTGTATATTGAAGAACCCTCTTGTACTCCGCCTTCTCTCCTTCGATCGAGTATATTTCGTACAAATAGCTGTTGCTTCACAGCAAAATATCCGTCCAGCAATTGCATATATCGCTCCTTGCTCATGGGCCAGCAGTTCAGGTCCCTCTTCTTCAATCCAGCGAATAGCTTCATCGATTTTGGTACTCTCAATTGCGCGTGCCATAGGTTCGGTCATTGCGACGAAAAATCAGAGTGAGTAGCTGTGGGGAGGGGCCATCACGGTTCAAGAAGCATTTACTATTGAGTCTACATATTTTTTTGGTGGTACGCTAACGCATTGGCCTTCCTGGCTCGTCTAACAACTCACTTGCTCACTTGCTTCCACCGATGATAATGAGCGGAGCGAAATTATCAGATGAACCGATTATTATCTAATTTATAAAAGAAGAGAGGAGTTGCAGTTTACGGATATTCTAGTGTAGGTAGCATCAGCCAATACCAAGCCTCGCACCAAGCAGCGATGGGAAGAGTGGGGGGAGGCATTGGAAACTATTAGCCCTTTTAAAACCTGGGAACCACCGTGAATTCGAAGATGCGCACAGCTGACCTGCAGTATATTTAGAAAGCTGATCGAACTCTGTCTCAGATCCCACCTTGGGGGCTCAATACTCGAGGCTAATTGGTGACGAGTGGGAATGCAGGCTACGCAAAAGAAAGAATGGGATGTGCAGAGGTGTGGGCTTGAGGGAGGATTTCAACAACAAGCTTTTCTCGAAATTATAGTTATGGCCCACAGCTTCGCATGGTAGTCCTTGATGCAGACTCTAGAGTCTGTATTTTACCTGGCATCCAAGGCTAATTGTGGCATTTTCCCGATAGTGGTACAGTAAAGTGAGAAGTGAACTTCAACGGTTGGCCCAGCACCCCTTAAACAAAATGTACTCCTCGCCTTAAACGAGGGGCAAAAAAAACAAAGAAGCTTCAACAAGCTCACTGTAACCCAATATTATACATCTTTAAGGGAAATCTCCATGAAAATCATTAATATATCGATCCCGTTTCTATTGAACTCCAATATTGATATTCGTCCTGTCATAAGATTTATCCAAAAAATAATGAATCCTACTCAGAAGCGTAAGATCTTAGCGTCAAACTTCCGTTCACGGACACCTATTAACAGTAAAGCTACGTATTATCTCACCCGAATACCGACAAAATGATGAGTCTACACAGAAATTACCAATTTTAAAATGTTCAGGTTGTCACCCTGGATGTCTCGCTTAACATTGCTTACCTAAAATTCGATGATTCAACAACGCCAGCTGCAGGAGACTTTCAAGGTTTGCTATGCCCGACACCAAGGCCACACAAAACAAGCCAGGGAGCCACGAGATGGATATCGGAAGAGTCACGGGTGCCTGAAAGATCAACTTAGTCGCCAAAATGCATTCCATACCAGCTCGAGCGTTGATGCGGAAGACCCCTTTGGCCCCAGCTGGAAGGCCTCACGTGCAATGGGCCTCGTCACAACTCGGAAGCGGCATCAGGGCTGCCAGTGCCTTGAAAGGGATGATTTATCAATCGAAAAGAACTACGGATCGGTTGGAGGGCACGCAAAAGGTCTTTGAGAAGAGTCAATTTACCAACTTTACCTACTTCCTTCGTCCTCGGCAGATTACTATTGCGATCAAAAATCCAAATCATGTTGTAAGCTCAGAACTCTCCATTGACTACTATTTTCTTATTTTATGCAGTCAACTACCCAAGAAAACGTCTTGGAACAATTAAAACGGTTCAGGATGACCGAGAAATTGTGGCAGGACATTGCTCCTGCCGGCCGCCAAGCTGTGGTCATTCTAGTTACACGAAGTTTTGCAACCTGGTTAGATACGGACTCTCTATTTGTCCCGAAATTACTCGAGAAGATTACTCGGAAGCGGAAAGACACAGAGCCTGATCTAGAGCTAAACGTGCTTTGTGCCTGCGTTGATGGGATAGCTCCTAGTCCCGAGTGGATGGCCGAATCCATTGGCCGGCCCTCGATGGAAGGATTCTCCATACTCCATGGCATCGGGAAATATTTAATTCCCGGAGGACTAGAAAATAAGACTGCTTCTACTTCTGCTTCGTCTGAGGGTGCGAGTCTTGTCTTTTCCACTTCGACACGACGAGTATCGTCAACTGTCACCGTTCCAGTAGCCAATACACTGTTCAGGAACGGAAAACAGTCGACTTTACAGCTTTCAAGATGGAGCCTGTCTGGAAATCTTTTTGGCAAGATAAAAGGCCCGACTGATGTCAGACAAGTTGTTATCCAACCCTTTACCGACATCGGGCCTAGCAAGGCCAACGATTTCAAATTTCAGTTCCCTGCAATTGCCTTGACCCCCGCCCGTCGGATTTCCAGCGGCTTAGGAAATATAGTACGCAGAATTGAATTCGATAACGCTGAAATTGCACCGGCATCTAGGGAGCTAGAGACCAACGTCACCGCTTACCAGAGGTCACAGGGGATCGAGGACGAAAGTATTGGAGTGTGGGCTCTTATTATTCCAGCGAAGGCACTGTCACAGCAGAAGCCCTTGATGAACGACTTTGATAGCCCTGGAGGAATCAAAGAAGAGTGGAGAAATGTGGCAGCATGCCATAGGGTGTATATCAGGAAAATGCTTCTAAAAGGTGCAAAAATGTGCCGCGTTTGTACGTCATCAACCCCCTGCATCCTGCTCAAGACGCCTTGATCAATCTAATCAAGCATAGTGAGTGGTGGTGGTGGCTGGGGCGCAAAACAAGGCCTACTCTCACTAGATCCTCAAACAGAATTCGAGGCTCCCGCTGAGCAATCATTCGATTTCTCGCTGGGGACTTTGGAAGATCAACAGACTTTGGCATTGGGAAACCTTGCTCGAGAAGGCGACTACATCCAATTCTTCGTCCTCCGTAAAGGTATCTCTAAAAACAAATGGCCTTCCTCTCCCAAGTATTTACATCACATGCGGAAGGCTGTAATATTGGGAGCTGTACCTAGTACCGTCGATATACCGGCACCGGCCGAACTATCTAACAATGGAGTAAAAGAAGAGAGGAATATGGATGTTCGGTACGGGCACTTTGGATGCGTATCAGAGTCTGGCATTTTCTTTGAGCACAAAGCAAAGCCAGGACAGTCCAATGTCCCCGAATTTAAGACGAAGATCGACTTCCCTTATTCATATATTTACAAGCCAATTGCCCTTGTGGAGGATGGCAAACCAGGAGACAAGGGTGCTAAAGTAGGGAAGGCCATACAAGAAAGCCAACCTGAACACAAGAAGAGGGTTTCTAAGAGAAATAACGAGGAAAGTATCTTTGAGCCTGGTTTCTCTGATGATGGTGGCACCAAGTACGGCAAGATAGAGTAGCATCTCGGACCCTGAACGAATCGTCGCTTTCTTTCGGGGCTGTATGGAGTGGAACAGCGGAGCCAAATCCATTCTTGGCGCCAGAGCAAGGAGCGAAGGTCCAACAGCTGAGGAATAGCTCCAAGCTCTTCCAATTAGGGAATTTGGACCCCGCAGCTGTTTGAATGTACGATTTGGGCCATTCGGTATCTAACCAGCATTAGGCTATCATGAAGTTCTGTACTGTACTGTACATAACGGCTGTAGAGGGCTGAGATACTCGATACTTAGAATGAGCAAAAAAACGTATGAATGTAATATTTTCCAATTCCAAAAGTACCTCCAGGTATACAAACTACAGCTAGAAAAGGCTTCAAAAAGCGCTCCACTACTCAATAAGGCAAGCACTTCCGAGACTTCTATCAGTCCTAAATGGGAAAGTAGGTGCACGGACCATCTCTGCTGAAGCTGGCCGACGTCAATCTGAATTGTGTCTTGAACCAAAACCTTAAGCTCCAGCCCTCCAACTCCATCTATTTCCTCAACGTTGGTCCTCAAGCCGCGCATACGAACGCGAATTACAACCCTCATATTCCACCATGGATCGCGCACTTGACGAAATTGTCGCGGAAAACCAAGTAAGCCACCTTTGCGATTCGCAAATTGGTCAGCCTTGTGCTGAGCACTGCTGGACCCGCAGCTGACGACCTTCGCAGAGAGGGGGACGATCTCGAGGATCAGGACGTCGTGGAGGAGGTCGCAGAAACAATGATCGAGATGCATACCCTCGTGATGGCGTAAGAAAGGTAAGTTTCAAACATCCCAGCGTAAAGAGTGATTCAATTAACGGATGTCTGCATTACAGGTGCATACACCTCCTCAATCCTCATTCATATCAACCTCTACGGCCAACTCCTTAGACCGCACCGCATCACAAAAAGGCGCGCTCGATGCCTTCGGGGTGGTCCAGAGAAGTACATACATTGAACAAATCAGCTAACCAAGGCGTCTCCTCTCTTTCGCGCAGTCGATTAGGGATGACAACAGAAACATAGACACGTACGTTGAATAGCCTTCCAACTTCTGCAGGTTTACTTGCTTATGCTTATTAGGGAATGGGTACATGACAAGTTTGACGATAACTGTATGAGATTCTTCTCCATCTGAGGAATATGCGCTCATGAGAATCTAGCTGGAAGACGCCCCGCCAGAATCGAAAGGCGTTACACTCCCGAGCCCGTTTAGTACGTCCAAACATCTGCTTTACCTCGGGCTTCACTAACTATTACATCTAGCGAAGACGGTAGCTCGAAATTACGTGTGGAGAATTTACACTACGATTTGACTGAGGGGGATTTGGATGTAAGGCGACGAAGCGATTTAAGTAGCACGAGAGCCTAACCCGTACCCTAGGATCTTTTCAACCGCATCGGCCCCGTTTTGAAGCTCTCGCTCACCTATGATCGTGCTGGTCGCTCTGAAGGAGTTGCCTATGTTACGTATGAATCCTCGCAAGATGCGAAGAAAGCTATTCGGGAGTTTGATGGTGCAAATGCGAAAGGTACGGCATCTTCAGGCAACATAAAAACGCGACGCTAAACAGTCACAGGCCAACCTATTCGATTGGTTCCTGTTCCATCAGGTCCAGCTCGCAGTGGTCGAAACCCAGCTCCAGCCCCCAGCCGGTCCTTATTTGACAGAATCACCCTCCCGCCTAGCCGGTCCCGTTCTGATTCCCCAATACGCCACTCCGATGTTAGCGGCCCGCCCCCGAGAGATGTAGATCGTTATGTCCCAGGTCATGGAAGTCGCTCTCGCAGCCCTCGCCCTGCAAACCGAAGAAGAGAAAGGGATGGCCGTCGTCCAGGTGCAAGGCGAGAGAGAGGCGAGAGAACCGGTGGGGGTGGAGGTCGTGGAGGCGGAGGCGGAGGGGACCGTTTGGCTAGAGACGGAAGACCTAAAAAGACTCAGGAGGAGCTCGATGCGGAAATGGACGATTACTGGGGGGCAAAGGAGAACGGCACAACCTCTGAGGTGGTTACCACAGCAGCCCCAGTTGCAGTCGATGACATTGACATGATCGAGTAAGGGGTTTGATTTGTAGGATAAACATTGCAGTAAGCGCTCCAGCAGGTTGACATTAGCAGGATCTCTCTTGCGCTCTTTAGACAAGTATTATTCCGCCACTGATAGACCCGAAAGAAATCCAATCCCCAAGGCAAGCCAGCATCACTCCCCCAAACCATCCATTAATTATACCGTCTAGCATTCTAGCCCACTCCAATGTACCTTGCCTTTCTATCCTTGATCTCCATATTTCTGTCTTCGTTTTTTCTTCCTCGTTTTCAGTAGCGGTCTCAGCTACAACGCTCAATTCCTTCTCAGCATCAGTGCCTGTTATAATTTTTGCAATTTCATACTGGATTATGAAGATTGTCTGGAGTATTGAAGTAGTCTTAGATACCCAGAAAGTCTTGAATATCGGAGATCACGTGAGTCTTCAACCGCAACTCGACAACTAGCCGAATATGGGTACTTGAATTCAAGTCAAGTATCTGGAGAAGTATCCGGCGTACAACGAATGACGACCTCGTGGACTCTGTCGACAAAAAGAAAGAGGAAGTACTCACAAAAGCGCCAACGTTAAATCTCCCCTAATCGTCGCCTTGAGTGTAACCTCTACATCCAAATTCAAATCTAACCTCAGCCTTAAATTACCACCTCCATTATTCCCTGGCGCCGGTCCCGAACCCGCAAACCTTGGTTTCTCAATAGCCTCAGGATTGACGACGCGAACCGGGACCTGGACTGGGTGCTCGGATTGGGGCTGTTGGGGTGGGTATTGGGATTGGTTGTTGTAATGTTGTTGCTGTTGCTGTTGGTGGTTTTGAAATGGTTGTCCAAATTGCTGGTTGGGAATGGGGGTGGTAGAGGAAGAGGGTGGGGATGGGTAGGGGATAGTGATATCTTGGCTGTCTGGAATAGGGAGTCAGTCGATTTCTAGCTACGATATCTCGTAGTGGAGGTCGAGGAGTGAGTGAGCGGAGGGTTGGGGGGTGTAGTATGGGCAGTGATTATGAGGAGTACGGAGCTCGGTCTACGTACGCTTCCCAGCGGGGATGGTGGTGTTCATCATCTGAGAGAAGCCAGCTGGCGAGGACGGCATCGGCGGAGCGGCTTCTTCATTGTTTGGCTTGCTGCCGCGGCGGCGGGAGCGGGAGCGTGACTTGGAGCGTGACTTCTTGGGGCTTGCGGCGATGCTTGGATCGGAAGGTAGCATTGGGGAGGGGAGCGTGGTGTTGTCGCCACTTATTTTGCTGTTGAGTGGTACACTGGTCGGTTTCGAGACTTGGGCCAGCCCCGGCATGGCAGCAGCCTGGGAAGTCATGTAGTATTGAGTGAATGGGAAGAGTGATAGTATATTAAGGGAGGGGGAAGGCTGGATGACAAGGAATTGAATGGCTGGTAAGATTCTGTGCCTGGTTATGCCCCTTTTATACACGAGGATTGGACTCCGAGATGGGAAACGGCAGGTGTTGTAGAGTGTTGAGAGGTGGGTTTTCAAGAGGCAAAAGCGGGTCCTGCAGATATGACCTAGATGGCTTCTGTCTTACCAGGTAACGTAAAGCTCTGGGGGTCTTTGCTTGAGAAGGGGTCGGGGGATCTGGAAAGTGAATAAGGGTGTTATGCTCTGAAATTAGTCTGTGAAGAGGATTCTCGTCTTAGTATCGAGGCAGCAGTGCTGGCAGGATCAAGAGACGGATAATGGCGCTCTTCCTTATCGGATAAGAGAAATCTTTGGGAACGTCGTGCGTGGAGGGGAGGCAAGGATGGGATTCGTTGAGAGGATGAAAAGGACACTCATTTGTCTGAGGATCGTGGAAACACTTCGTCATAAGGGTATTGAAGGGTTGCTAGGAGATGTCTCGAGTCTGTTACTGACGTGGATTAGGGTTGAGCCACTGCGAGAGGTATCAGGAAGCGAGCTGCAAGAATTGCCAAGGATCAAAATCATCTGCAAGCACCTAAGCTGTGCTCACAGCTAGTCGAAACATTCATCAAGTAAGAAGACATGCTGTTTCTCATTGGACGCTGTCCATTCCTCTAAACCCCGCGGAGAAAGGTACCTCTTCTCATTCATTCTCTGTATTTTAGATTTCATTCTCCTTCAAAATATTCTATCCCACACTTTTGGACTTACGTGGCTTAAGGTGGATTACTTAATTCCTCTTTGAGGCCGAGTTAGTTTCGAGATTACGTTTCAATTCTGATATCTAAAGCCACTTATAAATCAAGCTACAGTGGGAAATCCTCCCCGGATGATAGGTACAGAAGTACAGAAGTACAGAAGTATATGAGCGCAAGTGGCCCACTTCTGACTGCAGGTATTTTCAAATCCCATGAGAGCTCAGACTCATAAATTCAACACAAGCCAAGTCTTGAAAATCGCCTCTCGAAACTTGGCCCTACTTGGCTCTACTTGGCTCTACTAGGCGTCCCTCAAATTACCACGTTCTCAGACCGTCATTCAATATATATGTAGTCAACACACCAATTTTCTCGTAGCTCACAACATTAAGCAGACTGCTAACCAACCTTTTGATTCCTGTCGACCCTGGTAGCCTTCACATCAGTCAGCAGCAGCCGAGATGGCCAAGCGGTACGATCCTATCTGAAGTGCAAAAGGCGTCTCTTCTCAATCTTGGCGCTTCCCAATGCGACCTTGCATCTGCAACTTCCTGCAGTCAATTTCAACGGCGGCCAAAACAGGAACCGTGTGCGATATCGGGCACATCTCCTCGAAGGGACGAAATCAAGGTCCGGACCATGATAGAATGGGAATGGAATGGGAATGGGAATGGGAATGGGAATGGGAATGGGAATGGGCATGGACATGGACATGAGGCATGCGGTTTGAGTAAAGACGGTGTTCCATACGAATGTTTGCCAGGCTCGCTTCTGGCATGCTTCGTGGGGATCAAGGCGAGGGGGAGGCCGGCAAGGACGTCAAAGAGAATTAGGCTTCTGCCCGTACTCGGGAGACATGCGAGTGCCGGCGGAAGACTGGGTTGTGGCGTGCGAGGTGGGACGGAGAGTTGGCTGGCGGCCTTCTGAAGTTGGCTATTGGAGACCTTTTCGGAGAGATAAAGGAGAATAACGCTCTTGGGGGCATATTCGATCAGGGGGAAGGCCTGCATTAGGATGGGGAATGATGTTCTGGTCCAGCTCAGGTTTAGTAATGGCTTAGGCTGGCGAGCAGAATGTGGACCTCACTTAATATGGACTGTATTTGGATATTGGATTTGTTATTGCAGCTCTTAGGCTCAGAGACGAGAGTGGGTGAGGTTACGCTGCAGAAACGGGAGCAGGCAAGATATCACAGCACTGTGACAAACTTGACATCCTACTATAGTAAGGCGACATAAGTCTCAGCCATTTAGCGAAAACACACCAAAAAACGTCGCTTTTCATGCTTTTCAAACCCCTATAACTTCTCTCCTAATTAATAAAAAATTTCAAGTCCCTTAAAAAAATTTAATTAGTATAATTCTAAGCTTTTCGCTTCTACCGATTACACAATTTCTTTTATCTTTATCAAATAGTTTTTTGGTTTTCTCAAGGGATGCTTTTTAGCCACGATTTTAAGCGAATTTTGGTGTAAAAACGAGGTTTCCTAACATTTGCTATATTTCTCTTTACTTTATTTATAAATAGTATAGTTTAAATTTATTCGAAAGAGGCAGTATTTATAGCATTGCTCGAATTAAAAGATTCGCTAGCTTAGATTCTAGTATAATATGGTTGGGATACCTAAATTCTTCAAGTGTTCTCAGTAAGTTTTGGTGTAAAAAGGGCAAATGGCCGAGACTTATGTCCTAGTACTGTAGGTACAAAGTTGTGGAAGGAAACTGCTAGGGCTTGTATGAGGAGTAGTTATAAGACATGATCATATGGCAAGATGAGCGCGGGGAGATGGAGGCTAGTGCAGATCATCTGGTGGAAATATAGCAGCCCTGAGGATGCAACATTGAGGCGTACCTACCAAAAGTAGGCACCTTGGGTCGCGATGAATATAGCATAGTACTCGGTATGGCACTACGACATGATATGGATCCCATCGGCCGGCCCATTGGCCGCGTGTCGTTGGGCCGGAAGCACCAGCAGTATTTAGTATGGCACTACCGCAATATGATATGAATCCCATCTGCTGGCGTATTGGCCGCGTATAGCACTAGGATCGCCTTGCCAGAGTTAAAAGAGTCTGTGAATGTTTTTTTCCGGCTTTATCATGAATCACCAGAATAATGAATTATGATAAATAAGAAGAGCAAAACAAGCTCTTGGAAGAAATGCTTCCATTAGGTGAGTGTAGGAGGCTTGCTGAAGGATCTCTGGGTAGAAATGAAGACCTCCTAGGGGATGAATTCTCTTATAAACCCACTATTTGTTTGTGCTTTAGGACTGACCAAGAGAGCTAAACTGTCAAGTCCAGGGATTGTCAGCCCCCTCAAGAGCATCTTAAATTTCCCACTCGGACAAAAGCTCTCATGATCGGAAAAATTACAACCAACCTTCAGTCTTCCGGTGTCGGAAAATTCTACCTGAATTGAATATATTTTAAGTTCAGAAGCTTTACTTGGGTTTAATGGTCCCGTTGACTTGGGGACCCCGCCTAGCTTGGATAAATCTGTTTAGAGAATTAGCATTGGAGCACTCATTCCAACGGGATTGAGTTTGACTTGGATATTCCACCTGGGACTGATATTCCATCCGAATTGAATAAGCCACTTAGCTTGGTTATTCCACTTGGCTTGGATGTCTCAATTTGAAAACCTAGGCCCTGTCGGTGCATGTCGGTGCACTCACCTCCATGATATGCAGGTAGGGAATCGAGGAAGTTTGAGGCGGGAGTCTGCCCGGCTACGAGTTGCAAACTGACGGAGGCTTCCTAGACATTGAAGCGATGAAAGAGGAGAGGGTCGCGGGCTGGGCGGTGATGGAGGTGGCGAAAGCTATTAGGGAGGGGTTCTGAATGGGGTTCTGTTGGCGAGGAGATTAGGGGGAGGAGGGGGATGTATAGCTGGAGGGATTGAGGTAGAAGACCAGGACGTTCGCTGCTGCTGTTGATTGTCTGTTGGTGCTTAGGTATTGAACTTAGGAGGTAATGGGAGAGGTCATACTTGGGAGTGACGGAGTCTGGGGCTCAGCTGCAGGGTTGGCAGCGGCGAGGGGCTGAGGGCTGCAAGCAACCTAGCGAGGAAGAAGAGCGAGTCTAATTGCATTGTGACAGTGTAGTAAAAGCATACCCAATAGAAAGCTGTGAGGTGGTTCGGTATTGGCTTAGAGTTGAGGTATAGTTAAGTTACACTTCGTGAAAACATCTCGAGTATTTATGTCCAGCTTAGAATAACTTCCTTAGGCAAGAGAAAACGACTCAGGGAAAGCAGCTGTGCCCCAGCTAAGTCTTGGCCTAACATGTTGACTTCCATTTGCCAATTGTACCTGGGTCTATGGCCCATTCCAACACTAAGTGCGGCCCAGCTTGTCAACTATTGATCGTCACTAGGGGTGAACCCGCGCCCTGGTTAAGCTTACTTGACAAACACACGAGGCAAATTTCTAGAATGAAAACGTTATTATGTAAAATGGATGTCTAATTAATAATGTAGAAATGATAAAGCCGAAAGTAAAATATCAAGAGCCTAAAAATCTCAGCCCAATTCATTGGTTCTTTTAAACGGCACGGCACGATGCTATGAGGGAGCCTTTCGTTAGGAACGAGAAAACATCGGGTATTCGGAGAGCAAATTGAAGCGTGAAAGCACGCCTTATAGGTTGGTTAAAATAGCTAGTCTAATATTCTGAGATAGAAAACAACGGGCAGCACTTGTGGTGACTTTCCACACGTCTGGGAAGATCGGGTCTAAAATTGAGCCATATTGAGCTCCTTCCACCATTCCTTCTATGTCCGCCACTAGTTCAAAGAGCCCCCAGCTTGACTTTGGCTACCGCAATTTGAGTAAAAATCTCAACGATGTGGAGGGAGAGTTCACTCTAGGCCCTATAACACCCTATTATCTCACAGCCCCAAAGTCGCGCCCTATCTCCTGACTATTGTCTAATGGAGCTGAATTTGGTGTTTTGGGAATAATTCCTTATACCTTCTTGCCAGCAAGCAACATGTCAGATACCTTAGGGGGCAAGACTAATGCACTTCTATCATTTCTCTTGTAGAAATCCACGATTACCATGGCAGTTTTCTCAGGGAGATCTTCATGTATGAAGTGTCCTGCTTCTGGGAATACCTGCAAGGCATATTTTCCTAGAGTGTTCAGTTAGCGAAAATACCGTGTCAATGTGGGAGACAAAGTACCTTGCATCTGACCAATGGTGAGCTCCTTGTCTAAGCGATCAGTACCAGCAAGAAGTAGCAATTTCCCCCCTCTGGCTTCGAGAAACTTCTTACTGAGCCCTACAAACCATCCTTCCCAGAATGGCTGGGATGCTGCCAGATCTGTTCGCCATGTCCAGGATCTGGAGCGGCTTGCTCCTCCATCATGCTTCAGAAGTGCAGGTACACTTGTCCGTGCTGATATAGAATTCCTGATCGTCCTTGATTTGATGTGCCATTCTATGCCAGATTCGAGTGATGCGAATCCCGCTGGGCGGGTTGATAAATAAGTTTGCATGCTTTGTAGAGCATCAATCGCTGAGCCCTCAACAACGTCAAGGACAGCATATCCTAGTAACGAATTTCCCAATTCTCCACCCTTTCCCACATTTGTTACAACAGCCCCTCCAAGAGAGTGACCGATGAGAACAATGTGCGGCATTTCGTTCCAATTCATTTGCTTCTTTGTTTCCATGATCGCAGATAGGAGATCCGAGCTTAGAGTTTGTAAACTCAAGTCCAACTCGTCTTCCTTTGGACTCACCGATGTAGAACCATGGCCCCGAGCGTCTATAGACAAAATTCCGGCAGATGGGAGACGTTTTCTAAGCTCCAATGTTAAAGCTGCAAAAGATAACCCCGAAGACCCCGCTCCGTGATGGGTAATAAATAAAGGTGCCGAGCCGACTGGTGAAGTCAGGTAGGCGTGTTGAATTATAGTCGAAGCGCCAGAGGTTGACTCGAGGAACAGCTCCCGTTCAAAATATGTCGTCCATGGGATTTGTTCCATAGTTCGTCTATTCGGTGGTCTGGCAGACGGAACAGTTAGCCATGACCCTCATAGGGAGGTGTGAGGATTTAGAAACCCTTGAGGCCGTGCGAACAGCTTTTGATTCGAGGATGGTATAATTGTGCCAGTCGATGAAGCCGACGATGCAGAAGAGGCGGAAGAAGAGTCGTCATCTACAGGAAGCTCCGCATCAAAGCGGTCACTCTCCTCCTCATCTGCCTCAAGGAAAGGAGCTTGTGGTGGCATTGTGGCGGGGTAGCTTCCCAGTTTCGCTTTGGCAAATGTTCTTTGTAGGTCACTCATGGTGTTCGCAGGCAACCGACCGTTGTTGTCGAGGTAGAGGAAGATTTAGGAAAGCTTAGTCGCCATCAAAAAACACCTTTGAATCGTGGAAAACTAACACTCTTGTTGGAGGCGAAAAGACAGCTCGGCTTGGGCAACGCTGGTGTTGTGAAAGTGAGGTTGGGGAATCCCTGAAGCGAGAGGAAGCTTGGCTTGGATCATGTCCTCCCTTGCCCTTCTTAATTCATTATGCAGTATCAATTTGTCACTTCCATTTTAAAGCATTCCTATTTCTAGAATCGCAATATCGTACACAATATCGTAAGCAACATCGCTATGCTATTATAAGAAGTGCATGTGCCAATCGCCCACGCCACCAAGCTTGGCTGTGGTATGATGTCACTACTATACTGTTTCTCCAGAACACAACCGCAACACCAGGCCACACCATAGGTGGGTTGCGGTAAGGTCGATTGGAAGGCAACATCCAGCTCCCGAGATCATTGGTCATGGAACACTACCTCTCTAGTTGTGTTTGGCTAGTAGTGCTATTGCCTTGTCCTTATTATCCTCGTTATCCTCCTCAACTTTACTCATACGTAGCAGTATCTGTCTTCGCTGCTGAAGAAAAGAACCTCGTTATCTTTTGGCTCCTTCCAAATTCGTGTCTTCTCTTCCCTGATATCTATCTTGCCTCAACGGTCTACACATTGATTCCGTTGCACAACTTGGTCTTCTGATCCGAGGAAGCTAAAATGGTTTCCCTGTGGGGTTCAAAGAATGATGACGACCCTGATGCTCTGGAAGGAGGCGCATCAAATGGCCATGGGACATCTACTCTTCAATCACGGGTCCCTGAGGCAGATGAGAGAACTCGTCTGCTTCCACCGCCACCTCCTCATGATGCATACTTGAGCCCCGACGACCCAGCTGTAAGTTGCTCAACAGCATCGTCGTTATTCCTGTCTAAAAATCGAAGCTAATTTACCCCGCAGGTCTCCCCATACAACCTCTGGAGCGTTCGCTTCTTGCGATACTTCACCGTTTTGTTCACTATAATAAGTTTTCTGTGGTGGATTTTGTTGTTGGTCTCAATCTTTGTTTCTCCTCCTGGAATGCACTCAAGAGGATCAGGCTTCTTCGACTTTTCATATACTAGTCTGACTCTGGGATTGCTGGTAATCTTCCTCCTCTGCTTCTCGACTCCCTCCAAGGCAGCTCAGGTCACTTGCTTGATTATTGCAGTAATCTTGCTTCTTGACATGATCTTAATTGTTACGGTCCCAAGACTCCGCCTCGAGGAGGGATGGGTTGGCATTGCAAGTGTTGTCTGGGCATTGCTCATGAGTATTTGGACTGTCTTGACTGACAGAGTTGTTACATGGGGCAAACGCGAGGAGGAGGCGCGCTTGACTGGACGCTCAGAATCTCGCCGTACCCTGCGGGAATGGTGTTCAGTCCTCACCTCAACTGTGGTCTTGATTGTTATCGGTCTTGTTACTATCCTGTTGACATGCACACTCATCCTTAGAGCCCGAGTAAGTGCCAACTCTATATGAGACCCCACCGACCCCGACAAATTCTGACATTTTTAGGACTCCTCTCTAGCAGCTCCAGGTGAGCGATATCTCGTCGATGGCGACAAATACGAAATCCACATCTACTGTGAAGGCAAAGGCGTCGATGCCGCAGGCAAGAAGACACCAACTGTACTTTTCGAGGCAGCCGATGGGCCGTTCGAGGCTTCAATGATTGGTATTGCCGATAATGCTCTTAAGAATGGAAGCATTAGCAAAGTAAGTTCAACAACCTCAGATTTTTCTCAATCCTCAGACCAACCGATTTGCTAACCCTCTGCCCTATAGTACTGCTACTGGGATCGACCTGGAATTGCATACAGTGACAATGCCCCATCTCCTTTCTCTGCAGGCATGGCTGCCGATGTTCTCTCCGAAGGCTTGGCTCGCGCTGGAGAGGAAGGCCCATGGGTTCTTGTCAGCGCTGGTATTGGCAGCATCTACAGTCGCATCTTCTCCTCTCGCCATGGCCATGAGATTGCAGGTCTCTTGATGATTAACCCCATGCATGAGGATCTCCTTTATAAGCTAGGCTCTCCTCACCGAGGATTCCTTCTCTGGGCATGGGGCATCATCTCACCCCTTGGCCTGGACCGTATCCCAGGAGCTATCTTCGCAGGCCGTACTCGTGAGGATCGCGTATATGGCCGTGCTGCATACCAAGGAGGAAAATATATCAAAGCCAAGCTTCAAGAGTCTCTTGTCGCCAACTCTTTGACCAAGAATGAAGTCGGTAGCGCTAGAAATATTCAATTCGATAACACACCTTTGGTACTCATCAGCTCTGGTATTGAAGTTCGCAAGGACAGCGAGTGGGAGAAGAAGCAAGAGGATTTGAGCCACTTGACTAAGAACCTTGTTAGCTGGGATATTGTCAATAAGGCACCGGCTGAGGTCTGGAAGACTCTCAATGGAAGAACGATTATTGAGAAGAGATTAAACGAACTTGTTACGATATAAGGTACCAAATATGTGGGAAGAACGAGATAAGGCATGTAATAGGTCTAAATAGGGAAGAGTTTGATGGAAACAAGACTTGAAAGGCGAGTGCCCAGGTATATAATGGGTGGTGGTTGAAACGGGGACAAGTACGTGGGGACGAAGGGAGTGACTGGTGGGTTTCTTCTGTATTTATATGCAGGCCATCTTGCATTTTGCAAGGGGGCCGGGTTGTTTGGGGTATCCCCAATCCTGGTTTTCTAAAATGCAGCAATGACTTCTCCTCAACATGTCGAACAAGATCTGAACAAGATCTGAACGGAGCAGCTGTTGCCCGGTTATACTATAGTACCTTCGTATTCAGAGGAACAGGATTACGAGTTGTTAAAAGAGAAATTACGCAAACACCGACTTACACAAAGAGCCAAAGCAAAACTAAACCTTGGGAAGGACAAAGTGAAGGACTCAAACAGCTAGTGACTGATCAGCATCACGTGCAACTCTATATCTGGGGTACATGTCCACAGGTCAAGTTTGCCCAGAGCGCCAACAAACAGCAGCGACGAAGGCACAACCTCAGGGGCATCTCCTCAACTTTGCATCTCACCGTCGAAACATGTGAACTTCCACACACCAGCTCTAATCCCACCAAGTTCCTCCAAATGTTTCCCAATACCAAGCTATGAACAATGATCCCACCTCACCCGACCTGCCCAGGCCCTTTGTATCCTCGAGCTCCCAGCTTGTTGTTCCGGTAGAGGGCGCGCAGACAAGAGAAGATACCCAATCGCCGGTCTGGAAGAGAGCTCAGTTGCAGACGAAGAAGAAGCATGAGTTCATTACTAGTCTGATGACGAATCTAAATACGCTGATATACGCCGAGCTCTGTATTTTGTATTACATGGAGTATGCCCCTCTCCTTCTACCCTCTACTACTCTTCACATTTATAGAGAATCATGCTTACAAAACCAGCTGTTCACTCTTCCGGCTCCTCCTCCGCGCCCTCAACCAAATGGTCTTCCTCACCCCAAAGCCGAACTTCATCCCCCCCTCCCCCCAGCATCGCCCCTACATCGGCGCTATCTTCCTCCCCAACCTCGTTTGCATCCTACTGCACCTCTTTACCGCCTGCCCGGAAGCAGGGGAAGCTATGCGGGGCTATTTACATGGAGGAATTATTATAGATTTGATAGGACAGAAGGGACCAACGTCGAAGTTTAGGCTGGTGGTGCTGGATGTGGTGATTATGGTGTTGCAGTGCTTCATGCTGGCTGTGCATGTAGAGAGGGAGAGGCTTTCTGCTATTACAGCTCCTGGTGCGAGGGCGGCGGTTGGGGTAGAACCCAGGTCAGAGGTAGCAACAGCACAGGATCATGACGCTGAAGAGAGAGGACTGGTTAGGGAAGGGGAGACGAGTAGTGGAGATATTGAACTCCAGCCTCTGGGAGAGAGAAATGATGGGCCGCATGCGGTAGATGGCGGGCATGATGTCGAGGCTAGTGAGGAGAGAGAACGGCTCTTAGCTGAGCCCACTCCACGGCTAGAGGACGATGATGATGCTCTAGATATTTTCTGGAGGGGAAATGCTGTTGTGGGAGAGTTCCACGTTCTGCATATACTGTTAGTTCCATTTCTGTTGGACTCTCTTAGTCGGCTTGGTGGCCCGGATAAACCTCTTCTTCCTACTACCTTCCATTACTAACTGCCTCTGTAGAAAAAGACAGTGGGAAGATTATGGAAATGCCACTGAATCGGCTCTTCAGACTGTAGGGTTTTCGGCCGAATTTGCTGCGACAGCAGCGAATCGTCGACTCAATCTTGCAAGTCGGCGGCTTCAGAGGGGTGTGGATTCTCTTGGGTGATAAACCTGGGTTCCAAAATAATTGAAAAATCATACACTCTCTGCATCTGAATTCTTGCTTTAATGTCTGATTGTACAGTACTTTACTACAATCGTATCGGGGTTCAGCGCAGTTTTTGCCAATTCTCTAGATTTCCATTTACTACTCTTTTTAAAATTAAAAGATCAATCGCTTTCCAATTAATTTTAAAATTAGTAATATTTATGATATTTATAATATTTGTAATATTTGTAATATTTGTAATATTTGTAATATTTGTAATATTTGTAATATTTTCAATATTTTGGATAACTACTATTTTCCCCATGTCAGTGATTAGGCTTTTGGTTTCAGCAGTATCTTTTGTAGAATTCCTTAAATTAAGCTAGCAACCAAGTAAGCCATTTAAAATATCTGCAAAAGCTCGTGCCCAATATCCTTGTTTATGCTACATAACAAAGTCTCTTCCTTCTTCTCCAGCTCCATCTCCTTCTCCAGCTCCCACTCCTTCTGCCTCCTGATGCTTAGGGTGCATTGGAAGGTTTGAGTTATTATTATATACATTATCATATACATGACTAGGTGGAGAAGATAGCGGCTGAGAGGAAAGCAAGGACAACTCCTCAACGTCATCATCATCCAATGCAAGACCAGGAACCTCCTCAGCGTTATCTGAGTCTGAGTCTAGGTCCAAGTATACCTCCTCCCAATCAACGTCAACAGCACCTGCCATGCCCTGGATGCGGTGAAGGAACCATTGCAGCTCAAGGAGCTCGAAGCTTGGCAGTGGTTTTTGTATTGGATCGTCGGTTTGAAGCTCGAAACAATCGCTGGATTGGATTTTCTTCCCGTTCTTATCAAATAGCCACACATGACGTCCATGGGCTCCTATAGTCTGTTCGAGGCGTTGAGTAGAAATCGGTATAGTCGTAAGACTCATTTTTGGCATAAGACCGTTCTGTTTCTCTTGCCAAAAGAATTGCACTATCAAGGTCTTCTTATCATCCGACTTAGAGATTGGTTTAAGGGCACATAGTCCTCGCCCCCAAATAGCGTGAACATTAGGCGACAATGATATAAGGTTATAAACTTCCTCTTGACCGTTTTCGCTTATGCCTTGTGGGAAAAGTTTTGCTTCCCAAGCAGTAACCTTCTCCTCGGACCAGAATATCCTCAATTGATTCCAAAATTCATGCCGTAGCCCACCCTTATCTTCTTCCTTTTGTTTCATCGAGTGAAATGGGTATATATAAGCAACTTCTATCATCCCAAGCCCTGTTAAAACACAGCTAAAATTGTCTCTCTCTTGAGCTCGCTTTTTAACATTCGCATCTCGAAGGAGTATTGTTTTTGGTATTATTGGTGAATCTGTAGTCTTTCGTCTCTTTGGAGGTGGAGGTAAGGTAGAAGGTGATGGGCTCGAATTCAACGTTGTCACTCTCTGTGGTGTAGATGTCTTTGGTGTTAAGGGCCGCGATTGGTATCTAGGAGAAGAACTCCCTATAAAGTTCTTATTAGCTTATATTATAGCAGAGGAATAGGGCTATTTGACTTACAATGGCGAACCATTTGGCTAGTCTGGTAACTAAGATTTTGAGTATCCCCAGCTGATTTGTGTAAAAGATTCTCAAGGGTACTAAGGTCGCAGATCTGACATATAGCCCAAAAGTGTGGTGTTACACTACCAATTTTTTCTTGCAGGCGCTCAAGCAGGTCGATTCGTTCGGAACTCGGTTGGTTGAAGTCTTCCATTGTGTTAATGAAGCCTTCCATTGTGTTGATGTTCGTGTGTATCGATATTCGTGTGTGTTTTGTGTATGTCGAGGGTTACGCTTAGGGCATAGCAATGCACTAGCGGCCGCATTGCGTGTTTCCCAATGCAGAATCACCGATATGAATAATACTTAAAAAGAAATTAAAGAAATTAAAGAAATTAAATTTATTAAATGTAAAGATATTAAAAATATTAAATATATTAAAGAAATTAAAAAATTAAAGATTACCTCTAAGCTTTCTACAAGTTACTATTTGTAGTATTTATAACTGTTGGAACAAGGGCGCAAGAGCGCTTGCGCTTCTCTCGTCTGCTCTAGAATAATATTGCAATTCCAGGTTCGTAGCAGGCACCGCGTATAGGTGAGAGTTCGTCTTTGCCCACCTAGCATTTATAGTATTTGTAGTATTTATAGTATTTATAATATTTGCAATATTTTCAATATTTTCAATAATTACTATTTTCTCGATATCGGTGATTCGGTTCTTGTTTTCAGCAGTATCTTTTAGAGAATTCCTTAAAAATACAATACAAAGCACAATTTGTTGTTAAGCTAGCAACGAAGTGAGCTATTTAAAATACATGCAAAAGCTCAGATGTGCCTAATATCCTCGTTCGTGCTGCATAACAAAGTCAGCTCTTCTACCCCTGCTGTAACATGCTTAGAATGAAGAGGATGATTTGATTTTGCTGGAGAGGCTAGAGACTATTCAGAAAGGAGTGAGAAATCCTCAACGTCATTATCAAATCCAAGACTAGGAACCTCCTCAATAGCGTTATCTGAGTTTGAGTCCGTGTCTAGCCAGTAATCCCACTCAAAGTCAGCAGCACCTGCCATGCCTTGTATACGGTGAAGGAACCATTGCAGCTCGAGTAGCTCGAAACTCGGGAGCGGTTTTTGTATTGGATCGTTGGTTTGAAGCTCGAAAAAATCGCCGGATTGGATTTTTTTTCCGTTCTTATCAAATAGCCATACGCCTGCAGTCTGTTCGAGGCCTTTAGTAGAAATCGGTATAGTCGCAAGACTCATTTTTAGCGAGGGACCCTTTTGTTTTTCTTGCCAAAAGAATTGCACTACTAAGGTCTTTTTATCGTCTAACTTGGAAATTGGTTTAAGGGCAAATAGTCCTCTCCCCCACATAGCGTATACTTGGGGCGCTAATGAAATGAGGTTATAGACTTCTTCTTGCCCTTTTTCGCGTATACCCTGTGGGAAAAGTTTTGCTTCCCAAGCAATAACCTTTTCCTTAGGCCAGAATACCCCCAAATGACTCCAAAATGAATGCCGTGGCCCACTCTTATCTTCTTCCTTTTGTTTTATTGCGTGATGTGGGTAGATATAAGCAACTTCTATCATCCTAATCCCTGTTAAAATACAACAAAAATTGTCTCTTTCTTCAGCTCGCTTTTTAATATTCGCGTCTCGGGGGAGTGTTGTTGGTGAATCTAAAATCTTTTGTCTCTTTGAGGGTGAGGGTGAAGGTAGGGCAGAAGTTGATGGGCTTAAATTCGACGATGTCGATTTCTGTGGTGTAGGTGTCTTAGGTGTTGAGGGCTGTGACTGCGCTCTAGGAGGAGAAGAACCCCCTATAAAGTTCCTATTAGCTTGTATCAAAGCAGAGGAATAGGGCTATTTGATTTACAATAGCGGACCATTTGGCTAGTTTCCAAATCGAGACCCCGAATATAAATCCCAACGGGATCGTGCAAATATTTTTCAAGGGTTTCCAGGGCACTAAGGTCGCAAATCTGGCACGCAGCCCAAAAGTGTGGTGTTACACTGCCAATTGCTTCTTGTAGGCGCTTGAGCAGGTCGATTCGTTCTGGACTCGGTTGGTTAAAGTCTTCCATTGTGTTGATGTTCGTGTGTCGATGTTCGTGTGTCGATGTTCGTGTATGTTTTGTATGTGTTTCGTATATGAATAGTCGAGGGTTGAAGGTCCAAGGAAAATCGCGGGGTCGACACAGAGCAATGCACTAACGGCTGCATCGCACGTTTCCTAATGCAGAATCACCAACGTCAATAATACTTAAATATATATATAAGTAGCTTTACCTCTAAGCTTTCTGAGTATGAGATTTTTATATTATAAAGTCAAGCCGTTACAAGTTACTATAGGCTTTTTGCTTTAGGGAAGGTACAAATTGCGTTTTAGAGAATTGGCAAAAACTTTGCGCTAAACCCCGATACGATCATAGTTCTATTTCAACTTTACAAGTCCTTAGACACTCAGTAACGTGGTGCTATCGGACTTTAAACTTCGCAACTAAATGAGACAGAAAGCTCCTTGTGATTTGGTATTCTTTGGGTATTCTATTAAGCTATCTTCCTACCCACATTACCAACTCCTGAGCCTTTTACGCTGACAATTATATCGTCTGTTTCATCATCATCGCCAGCATCTCTCATACCCCAACTACTACATCCGAACTTCTTCAGATCTCTTGCCAGCCCAATCACATTCTCAGTCCCCACCACATCTCGTCCTAACCTCACTCTCCCAACATCTTCAGACCCCATAGCCATAAGCGTCAAGACAGTCGGCGTCCCAATCCTCGTCGCACATCCTCCCTGTGATATAACTTCCAACAGTTGCAACGCACACTGCTTCCCCACATCCTCAGGCGTTACCCCTCCCGAACTCGGCGCCGGCACATCCGCAGAATAAATCACCCCGCCTGAGCTCGTTTCCGCCACCAAGCTCAGCCCAAATCCAATTCCCGTCCTCTTCTTCCCTCCCGGATTCGACTTATCCCCACTACTCACTAACGGAGCCTGATCGTATTGCGCCGCCACATGAATATCACTTACCAGAGGATTCAGGACACCCCTCGCAGCATGTATCATCCGCGCATTATTGCTGGCTGACACACCCGTGCAATAAGCTACTCCCCTAACTCTCTTGACCCTCCCCGGACTGCGATTCATATGCAGCGTCTTCGGCAACCTAACCTGACTGCCAAACCTCAACTCCACCACCCCTCCTCCCCCCTTGCCTCCCGCACCAGCACAGCTCCTCTGCAAGACCCTAAGTTCGAGCTTGCTCGACATGATTCCAAAGGCTTCGTAGAGTGGTAAGATGGCCGTTCGAACCGTATCCACGCAAACATCTCCCGTCTCCGTAGCACCTGTAATCACACCATCGCCTTCGAACCGCACATTTATCGGCGCCTTCGAAAACGGAGCCAGCATGCAAAGTGGTAGTAGAAACCAACTGACTCCCCGCCTACAACTCTCTGGCAAGACGCACTTCACGACATCGCTGCTGCTGCCCACGCTCCCTGTGATCAAACCCGGTATGTAAGTGAGTGTCGTGCCCGTATATGAGATCTGCATGATAGTGCCATTGGTGATTCCCTCAAGCAGACGGAGGAAGGATATTTCGTGGGGTGCGAGACCCGGGGAGGTGGGCGAGGAGGAGCGGATTTGGGAGATGTGGAGGGGGCGGCCGGTGAGCGTGGAGAGGACGAGGCGGTGGGTAAGGGATTTATGGGTTATGAATCGTAGGAATTCAGGAGCTTGGGCAGACATAGCTGGTTCGTTGTTTGTGTTGAAGGAAAACTATACAGCTTGCGTGGTGGAGGGAGCGCGAAACCGCAAAGTGATTATCGAAGAATTTCACGGTGGCAGAAATAAAAATAAAAGTGGGACTGCTTGATTGGGTCACCGCTACTGAACAGTTCGTTCTCGGTTGAAAGTCCTAAACACTTTCTGGGAAATTTTGAAAAGTCAATTGGTCAGCCACAAGCAATTATGATCTTTCAGGTGTTTATGTATCTTTTTTTGATTGCTATCGTAAATGAGCTGCCAGCCCTGACTAGACTGATAGCGAACGTTCGTGGAAACGATCAAGACAGACCAAGCCCCTCCCACATGATATTCTCTCTCGCCCCTCTGTACTGCAATTTTAGAGAAAAGGGAAATTTGTACAAGGCGGGGTCTACTATGACATGCTGCAAAATAGCCCCAAACCCGGAGAGAGAACTCCAGTATCGCATAGTGTTACATGCGGCAGTCGCAAAACAGAAATCGCAAAATGCAAAAGAGTCGCCTCCATTTACTGCCTGCCCAATCAATCGGAAAGAATCAAGGCAGCTCCCAGCAAACATAATGCAGATATTCGTCAATTGATCATCTCGAAGACGAATCAACGGTTTTTGAGGCGTGGAGGATCGGGTGGTATCGAACTACACCGTAATCAATTCAATTAAGTAGAAGTCTCGACGGCCGTTGGCTCCGCGACCGGTTCCTAAGTGATGTTAGCTACGCTCAATGTGCAATGAGTGATTTCGGCGCAACATACCTTCTTGGGCTCTTCATCAGCATTGGGAAGACTTTCAGTAATTCCAGGGGCTTCCTCCTTGGTCTCTGGGATAGAAGACTCTACAACTGGAGCCTTCTCCTCAACCTTCTCCTCCGCGACTAATTCCTTAACTCCATTAGTTGCCTCTTCAGGGGAAGCCTTAGTGTCTTCAGCATCGGCAGACTTTGACTTTGATTCCTTTGCGGCACCGTTCGTGGTTGTTGGGGCAACAGCAGGCGCACTACTCTCTCCAGCTGAAAGAATTTTGTTCCATTGCTCCAGGAGTTGTTGTGATCGCGGCTTAAATTTGAACTCCTCCTCTTTGGGGATGACGCTCAATTTCAAGATGGCCTTTAGGACCTTGTTGATTTTCGTGGCTCTGATGATGCTGACCTCAAGATCTGCGTAGCCCTCCAGCTTGGTGACAAATTCTGACATGGTCGACATTTCCTCTTCCTTTGGCTCTTGATCTCTGGTCAGAAGGCCTTTCTGAAGTTTGTGTCGTAGAAACAATATCTCTTTCTGCAAATTGTTAGCTGGCTTCTGGGATTTTTGACTTAGTTACTTCCCTCCTTCTTGGCTCGCTTTTCCTCGGGTGTAAGTTCTGGTTCCTTGGGAGCAACAAACGTTGCAGCTTCTGTGACTTTGGCAGATTTCTTAGCAGACTTTGGCTTTGCAGACTTGGGTGCAGCCGGATCCTTCGCAGCTTTTGGGGTGGAAGTGCCATTTGCCTTGGTAGTCAATTTGATGTTTGGACGGGGCTTCTTGACGTCGCGCGGGGTCTAGCAGGTTAGCCAAGTATCAAAATAACAATCTCATGGGGTACCCACATCCTCCTCTAACGGGCGCTTAGTGCCTTGTTTTGCATCTGATCCAGCTGTGACATCGGCTTCAGAATCCAAGTCACCAGGCGCATCTACCATATCGACATCTTCGTCCTCTTGTGCCGGCTTAGCAGTCTTCTTGCCTGCCTTCTTGCCTGCAGCCTTAGCAGCCTTCTTCTCCTCCTTAATACGCTCTTTATCGAGTCTCTCCATCTCCTTCGCCTCCATGAAGCTCTGCAAGATCTCCTTGTAGTACTCCAAATCGTTTTGCTCAGATGCTAGAACATGGGCAGCAGCCAAGTCCTTTCTCATATTTGCCGGAATATTTGCAACTTCTTCGAAATCAAGATCAACTAAGTCATAGTTGGGGATCCAGCCACTAAAAACACTGTCAGCATTGTAATACCAGGAAGGAAATGTGCGAGAACCTACAACTCATTCGTATGAAGGTACATAACAGGAAAAACCCGATCCTTCACCTTGGCTCCACCATCTTCGTAGTCAGCGCGATAAGTACCATCTGGTCTGGCAGCTGTCACAGGTCTGGACTTGATCAAGGTTTGGGGAAGCATAGAATCATCACAAACGACTGCTGGCCACAATGGATATCCCTTCAATCGAACATAGAAGTGATCACCAGGCTTGGCATCGGTATGTGTCATCTTTACCTTGGAGGCCTTCTTATTGAGTTTCTTGCCCTTATTGTGCTCAGGAACACCGCCTGACTTGCGACGACCCTTGGATTGAGCAGCTGAAGCTGGCGTAGATGTAGATGTGTTTGCCTCCTCAGACTCCTTGGCCTCATCAGGAGCTGTGGCAGGCTCTTCTGGCTTTATGTCATCCTTCATCTCGACGTCTTCGTCTCCTTCCCCTTGGTGAGAGGTGGGTTTGTCTTGTGCGACGTCGACAGATGTAGTTTGCTTATCGTTTGCTACTTCGGGTTTTAAAGCTAAGAGAGAAGAGTGTCAGCGATCGGATGCAAAACAGGATTGACTGCTTGGAAGTAAATCAAGACCAAGCGGAGATGAAAGCAATCGCCTACCTTCCACTTCTGGCGCGTCAGTCGCGACTGGGGCGGCCGCCTCGACATCACCATTGGGAACTGCAGCTGCACCATTTGTCTCTGCCGACTCTGCAGGTGCTGATTCCTCAGTTTGCGAGGGTTTAGAATCTGAAGGAGCTTCAGGCTGAACAGGTTGTGGGTTTGCCTCTTCCGACATCTTGCTGTCGCGAAACTGACAATACCACGATCCAAGATGTTTGTTATAAAGGCGCGAGGGACGCGTCGGAATCAGTATTATTGATCGCAATCAGAGATGTCCTTTCTGATGGACAAATTGATGTCGATGCTCTGATGTTGTCGATCGAAGGGGAGATGGCACGGAGTAGGGGGATGATGAGGGAAAATATTGATGGATCCAGTAGCCTTCGCTTGGAGTGTGTAAAACTATCAAATAAAGTGGTCCGTGCACCTAAAATGATTGGCATACGAAGGGATAGCTAAAATGCATGGAAAGTAGAAGAAGACAATTACTTTGGGAGTGAAATATCGAAAGAGAAATAAAAGCGACGACATTATGGCTGCTATTGCTTATTTTCACCTCGAGAAGTTTATAGAAAGTGAAGAATAGCAATCTAGCTCTCTGAAGGCTGCAACTCTCAGTCTCTCTCGGCTGGCACTCAATGATAGGACACCGCGATGATCTCAAGAAACATAAAGCAATTAATTTAAAGTAACTTGAAGATTGAGCCCGCTTGGTAAACCACATGTATATAGGAAACTGTAGTGTCAGACAGGCCAAGTCGAGTTGACAGGTTGGAAGGCTCCCTTGATATGGAGCTCAAAATCCAAGGAACTTGGCAGAGTAAGACACCACCAGCTTTGATGATAGAGCCACCCAGTATGAGAGGAACGCCAACACCGCCAACACGAAAGCCTGTTGAGATATGACCCCTTCTACCGACTAGCCAATCACAAATCACCCACCTCTTCGAGATGCGCCTGTCCACGGCGTAGGAAACCAGCAACACAATCACTCACAAGGTGGCCGAGGAGGAAATCCGATGAACTCGTTTTCTCCATGCTGCTCAGCTTCTGGCAGGTAACAGCGGCGTTTTGGCCATAAACACGTCCTTCATTCCACTCTACTATACAACACGGATCTCGTTATGACGACAAAATCTTACTCATCGCTTTCCTCTTCATCATCGTCCTCGTCCATACCCTCTGCTACGTTGACTGTGAAGTCGGGCTCCTGATCAACGCCCACGTAGCTATCGCTCATCAGGAACAACTTCAGCTTGTGTTCACCTGGCGTAGGTACCGTGTACTCGAGTCGCAAGTTGAGTGACTTTCCGATGGTGATACGCTTGATTGCCAGAAGGGTCTTTGAGCTTTCATCGCCCACGACGAGCCACCAGTTCTCCATCTTCTCAATTGGACAAAATGGCGCGTGTACAGTCGTATCTAACTCGACATCTTCATCGTCTTCGTCCACTTCTCTCGTAATCTTGACCTTGATGTAGGCTGGGACCCCTGCGGTAATGTCCTCAGGATCCTCTAACTCGAACTCGAGCTCGATATTGGGGTATTTGTTGTTGGTGAAGTTAGCTGCTTGAGCCAGTTGTGACTGCGTGAGACCAAGTCGTCTAATGAGTGCATTGTAATTCGAATTCTCGGAGGGGTCCATAGCTTCCATGAATTCAAAAATGTCCTTGATACTACGGAAGAATGTGTTGTCAGTGTTTGTAGAAGACAGATATAGAGAGAATGCATACCCAGACTCGTTGGCAGCTTTGATAACCTCCGGCGTGAAATGAGGGATTTGCTTCAGGGGGCTATCGCGATCCCACATGCCTTGCACAACCATTTGCGACATTTCCATAGCGTTCATGGCATTGATGTGACCATCAGAGGATAGCACATCAACAGTAGCACTGAGCAGGCCAAGGACCTTGGTTAGAATGATCTCCTGGTCTTTAGCAAGATCTATAGGCAACTGCATCCTGGAGAAATGTGCTTGAAGAAGGACAAATGCCTTGAAATGGGGCGAGTCGTAATTTGGTTGAGCCATCTTGACTGGGACTCGGTCATAGATTCGTCGAAGGAGGCTGTCCTCGTGTCGTCTGATCTGAATGGACTCAAATTCGGTGGCCGAGGTAACAATTTCAAGGATACCTTTCAATTTCGTTCGGGCGCTCAGCGACAGCAAGAATGTTTGCATGGTAATGTAGGAGATGTTGTAGTATGCGGCAATCATAGCTGCATTCAGCGGGGTCACTGAATCATCTTCTTCATCCAAGTCAATAATCTTGAATTCAGCGAGATCCTTCAGAGTTGTCTCAACAAGCTCTGATAAATGAGCGCTGAGACCTTCGTGAGATGTATCCGTTAGGCTGTAGTAACTTGGGTTTGCCAGAAGACGACGGTAGAAATAAGTGAAGGTGGTCCAATTTATTGCATCATCAGCAGACTCGATCATCTTTGTACTTATTTCGGAGACGAAGGCGTCATGGAGATAGACTTGGAGGTGACTCTCGATCGGCAGGGCTTCGTTCAAGAACTTCTTGTAGTACTCGCGCTTGACGGCTGGTACCATCAGCACCCCCCTGCTGACCTTGTCTTCAAGCGGGCGAGAAGCCTTGCCAAACATCTGGAGAACCTCGCTCAGCGGATAATCAAGATATCGGTGTTCCCGGCCTTCGTAGAATTGAGTACCCATCACGATGACCAGGTGTGCTGTACAGTCCAGTTCCCAGCATACATCACGAGACGAAACTAGGACCTGAATAGCCCCGTTGTCGTAAAGATGCTTCACAATTCGCTTGTCGCTGGCGCTCAAAGCTTCGTGGTAGTATCCGATGCCGTGTGAGATGGCCTCAGCTAGGGCCTCTTCCCTGATACGTTCCAAGAGAGGCTTGATTTGCTCAACATCAACATGCAGGAAGCGATCCTCGTCATCGCTGGCAACACACGCGGATAACAAGTCCCTGGCTGTAGCTCGGGCTTGCTTTCTGGTAGGAACAAAAACAATCGCAGGTTTCTCAGGAGACATCTGCAGGATGGCCTGGTAGGTTGGCTTAGCCATCGCAAGCATGAGTGATGGGAAATGTGGGATCGTGAATGATTGAATGTGAAGTTCCAGCGGAACAGAGCGGACATGAGGACTGAAGTTGTAAACGTTGTGCTTTTTGGCATCAATCCACTCTCCAATATCTCTCGCGTTAGAAAGGGAAACGCTCAACCCAACGAGCCGTAGAGGTAACTGGGTTTGAGACCGAATGTAGTGCATCCTAGAAACGATAACCTCGTACACGAAACCCGATTGTCCACCGAGCATATGGAGTTCATCAGCAATGAACAACTGGATGTTCTGCACGTTCTTTCGACGCTGCCATTGTCGTGACAAGACATCCCACTGCGAAGGCGTAGCTAGAATCAAATCACCTCTTTCGAGAAACTTGAGATCGGCTGTTGTTTCGCCTGTGAGTTTAACAATTTCCTTGCCTCCTCGGAGGTTCCTGAACCGCTCTTGCCAATCTTGAAGCCTGAGATCGACGAGGTCTTGGAAGGGAGCGATATACACAGCACGACCAGCATCTGGCTTAGACCAATGCCGAAGCAGGGAGAACTCTGCGCAGACAGTCTTGCCACTACCTGGGGGAGCCCCAATGAAGACATTTTCATCAGTAGAGTACAGTGAGTTGAATGTTTGAGTTTGAATCCTGTTAAAGCGTTCCCATTTAGGGTACAACGACTTGTACTCGTCTAGTTTGAGGGCAGCGACAGGTAAGGGCTGTAATTCGAGCAACTGAGTGTGAGGAGGGAACTTCTCAGGGAGAATGAGCTTTTGGAACGAGACTGCAAGCTTAGTCTCCGAATGCATCCACCTATCCGAAACGACGGAAATGAAGTAGTTTGGCGGCATTGGCTCTGTAATGGGAACGGTAAATTCAATAATGTGTTCATTTGCTTCCGCAGTGGCAAAGTCCTTGCGAAGAATGAATTGATCGTGGAAAAGGATGTCTTCTCCATCGCAGTCTTCCGCAATGATCCAGAAGCTTTCAGCCGATCCGTGAATCTCGTCATCCCATTCGAAATTTGGGGTGATTGTCAATTCAACTCGGAGCATTGATCTAGTCATAGGCTGAACTTGTGCTTGAACCTCGACTCTTGGGAACTTGGAGACGAGATTGCAGACAGTTCTTCCTGCCTTCGGTAGCCCAAGAAGCTCTCCCATTCGCGGCGGATCTAAGTCGAAGTAATTGGCCCATGGCACATCGATTCTCTCTGCCTTCTGCACAATGTCCCGGGGGCATGATGGGAATTGTCGCAAGGGAGTCATGGTAGGCCACATCCGCTTCTCTGCCATCTTGCACAATTCTAGTGCGGTCTTCGCCACAGATGACCAGCCCTTCTTAAGTGTAATTTCGAAGATTGCTCGAAGGATACGGCCTGCTGATTGAGTAACATAGACCAGATCTGCCATGAGAGCTAATCCCTCAAGCTTAAGGCGGGAGATATATGCCTGTAGAAGTACGTTAATCTTAGCATGTGGCTCCTCAATGCTCTCCTTGACGGGAATTGGGACGCGGCCAAGTAACTTTGCGAGCTCCAATTTCTCATCCTGGCGAACTGGGATAAATTTGAACTCGTCACTCAAGGCAAAGACGCGGAAAAGTTCGATTGGGGTAATGGAGGGCTGGATGTGATGGTTATATGTCAACATCGAGCTATGCGTGATATAGTAGTGGGATGAAATGCGACCGAGTTCTGTGGGTTGGAGTTTGCCAGTCTTCTTGTCGTATTTGACCAGGCTAGATTTCTCGAGTACAACAGCGGCGGAATGAATGAGATCAACACGCTTTTGTTCCAGGGCATTATCTTCTTCGTAATCCGCTCCCACACTGTAAAGACCAGGCGAACGAAGCATGCGAACAAATAGGTAGGTGTAGCCCAGCCACTCAACGCCATCATCTCTACTCCGAATATTACCAAGAACAATCTCAGCATTGAGGTTGTCTGCTAACTTGCTAACAAACTGACTTTCGATCGGCAGTTGTTGGTTGAGGAGAGAAAGATAGTACTGCATCTCTGTCTGGGTGGTGATAATGATACCCTCTCCGTATGTATCGTACTGGGGCCGACCTGCTCGACCAAGCATCTGCAGAACATCTTGGGGACTCAACTCGACCCAGCTACCCTTTTCAGGGGAATAGACTTGGGTGCCTTTGATAATGACGGTATGAGCTGGCAAGTTAACACCCCAAGCGAGCGTTGCGGTAGAGACAAGGACTTGGATGAGACCATCATTGAAAAGATCCTCGACAGATGTTCGATCTGGACGAGTCATACCAGCGTGATGGATACCAAATCCATAAGGGAGCAAATCCTTTAATTCGCGATCATTCACTGACTCTGCTTCAGAGTTCAAAGCTTCCCTAGTACCGGCGTCACTTCTGAGTATTTGACCAATGGTCTCCATCTCGAGTGCCTTGTCTCGAATGTACCTAGCCGTCTTGGAAGTCTCCTTTCTTGAATGGACGAAGATAATCATCTGGTTGCGGTTGGTTCCCACATGTTCGAGGACTTTGGTGTATGTCACATCGTTCATGGTCTTCAACTGCTTGATAGCTTTCTTCTCCGTAATGCCAACAAATTCTTGACGCAATGGACAGGGACGATATGACCCATCGAAATGGAACATACCCTTGACAGGGTCAACGCGGAGGAAACTTGCGACATCACGATAGTTGGGGAGTGTAGCTGAGAGACCAACCAAGCGAACAGGATCACCGGTCTGCTCCATCTTTCTGATAGTTCGGCTGACAATACTCTCTAAGACTGGACCACGGTCATCGTGGAGAAGATGGATCTCATCGATAATGATCAGTCGGACTAGATTCGTGTAGCTCAGGTCTGTGGCTTTTCTCGTGATGACGTCCCATTTCTCAGGGGTCGTCACAATGATTTGAGTATCTGCAATTTGTTGCTTGGTGAGTTGTCGATCACCAGTCAATTCTGAAACTTGAATTCCATACTCCTTCAATCGACCGCCAAAGTTTCCAACCTGTTCCTGGACCAAGGCCTTCAGTGGCGCAATATAGACAATCTTGAATGCATCCAAATTGATCTCGCCAGTCTCGGGATTACGGTTCTTGCCAATCTCGCGGAGAATAGTAAGCATGCCTACATTCGTCTTTCCACTACCAGTGGGAGCGCAAATGAGCATGTTACCATCGTCACCAAATGCTTGAGGGAAGCAGGCTGACTGGATTTTATTGAGTTTGGTAGCGGACTTGAATGGCACTCTTGCCCACTCTGGCATCTCCGTGATGGGAATATCGCGGTCGCTTGGATCGTTACGTTTCTTTGGGGCTGGTACGTGGATTTCTTCGTAGCCTTTGAATGTACGCTTCGTTGATCCTTCCGGAAGCTTGACCTTTGGATTAGTCATGAGATGGTTTCCTTGATCAAAGACAAGGTTTTCGAGGTTGATGAGCTTGCGAGGTTGCAAGCCCCCAACAAGACCACCGTCAGCTGCAGGATCCTTAGGAGCACTGGTTGTGTAGGAAGCAGGAACATCGATATCCATCTTGATCTCCAGCTTGCGCTTATCCGAACTAGGCCCGGATTGCGCAACTCCACGCAGTTCATCCAGAATCCAGCGCAAACCCTCTGAAGCGATCTCCCGCTCGGTCACACCTCTGGCTTCTGCATCTTCAGCCTGGGCTAATCGAGTCAGCCAGTAAACCTTGTCTCGGTTCGAAATAAGCTTGTGAACAAGTTCATGGTGCTCATAGTCGAATAACTCTGCAAGGTCATTCTCAATCTCTCTCAACGGCTTCTCCTCTCCTCCTTCTTCCTCTGGTGCTCCGGATAAGATGTGCAAGGCTGCCTTTGTTTTAACTTGCTGCTCGTGGGCATCGGAATAGATGGACCCTATTTGCCTCTGAAGCCAATATGCATCTATATCTCTCGCATTGATAAAGGCCTTGTCTTTCTCCTTGTCGCCAGCAGTCGGCAAAGAATCTAGGATCATCGCCTCGTCTTCCGGGAGCTCTTGACCGCCTTCCTCTCTATCTTCTCCGGCGCCCCCAGCAGTGGCGGCTTCCCCGTCACTCGGTCGATCCTCGCCGTCGTCTTCGTCCTCTGACGATTCGTCGCGAACCTCATTAACTATTTGTTGCCCGTCTTCATCATCCGAGTTATCATCGAAAACAACAGCAACTCCCTGGCGGTCATCAATCTCTGCACCATCTTCCTGTCCGTTCTCTCCATCGCCCATCTCTTCGTCCTCGTCTTGCGCCTCGTAATCCGTAATCTTCTTCCCCAAGTTTACAAGCTCGTTGAATTGCTTCGGGGACAATGTTGTGCCTAACAGATCATCTACCTCCTTCTTCTTGTCGAAATCCTTCAAGTCGTCGTCCTTCAGGTTCTCTAGTATAGCATCGGCAGCACTGCGAACAACCTCGTGAGACACATCTCCCAAATTATTCGCGACTGTGGTAAGAATCAAATCGTACGTCGAGCGGGTAGCCGAGGTTCTTGGTCTGTAGATTATACCTTCCACCAATGCATCTGCTGCAGACAAAATACCGGCCCCTCGAAGTTGCGCAGGCTCGCCCCGCTTTCGTTTCCGCTGCTCACGCTCTAAAACGTCTTGTCCTTCTTGTAAACCTCCTCGCTCGACATCTGGCAGTCCTGTGGCTTTCTTCTTCTGTTTTGGGGCGTCATCACGAGCATTTCGTGAGCCCATATCCCGAATACTCAAGCGTCCGGCCAGCGACTCGGGGTCTCCAGTAACTTCATCATTTCGGCGTGTAACAAATCGACGATCCGCCTGGAGGACCAGGTTAGACATCGCCGAGTACTTGTACTGCGACACATCGCGCTGTTGGTCTGCCATCTTTGCGCGGGTGGGGTTGAGATGGCAATGGTGAAGTCGAGATTTTAGAGATGGAGGTAAAGTCTTTTGACGCGGCAGTAAAGACTGTCAAAATTATCAAAAGATTGTGTCCCGAATCATTAATCGTAAGAGCCCATGCAAATCATCAAAGTAAATAGAAAAAGTCGAGGGGGAGAGATGTCTACCCAGAAGGCAACATCGATAATTGTTTCCTAGGTCGTCAAAATTTACAAGTAGAGATTAGCGTGTTTTTGAGACTCTAGCGCGAAGCGATTTGGCGCTTCAATATTGAAAGAGCAACGACAACAACAATTCGGTCTATTAAATAAATGTCAGGACAACATGTCGGCCTCCTTAGACTGAGGTATCAAAGTAACCAGGATATTTCAAATCTTCATAATCTTTCAAGATTTCCTCACTCTCTCACCAGGTTTTGATTTTCCTGACCTGAGAAAAGAAGTTGAAATAGCTCCCAAGTCACGACTTACTCGAATTCCTGAGGGGCCTTGATTTCTGGTGTTCAACACGCAGCCCGTTTAGCCCATAACAATGGAAGGGCATGAAGTATTACCAGATGTTATTAAAAAAACCCAGAGGTCTTTGGAGCTGTACATCAAGCAGAGACAGGAAGCAAGAAACATCCGGAAGGTTTTAGCTTCACACCTAGGATCCCTTACCAGCCCAAGTCCAGGCGTCGCTGTGGTGTCCCGACCTTTATCATTACTGGATCCGGCGTTAAATACAAATACTGCACCACAAGGCATCAGAGGGACACAAACGGAGTATTTACGATGTGTTCGTTCCAACCTGAATGCCAGAAAAGAATACGCCAAGATTATCAAAGAGCATCATATAGCTCACTCTTCCACTGAAGTCCGTGATTCTTCTCAATCCGAAGATAATGCCGACACTATGGACTCATTCATTGATCTCGTCCGACAGCGGCAAAAGCAAGAGAGGTTACGGATTATCCAGGACTATGTTGATATGTTAGCACAGAAGCCCGCAGCTTCCTCGGAGCATCTGAATCCCAAGTTGGTCTTGAAATATGTGGAAAGCCTTCCAAAGGTACCCTCGGAAGTTTTGAACCCAACCGGCACTGGTCAGGTCTCAGGGGGTATCGATCTAAAGGACCTTGTCGAGCAATTGGAGAAATCAGTTCTTCGTGCCAAGGTGCTTCTAAAGACAGAGCAGAAGCTCCTTTCGAAAGTGAAGGCCGAGAAAACCAATTCATCACAGAGTCCTGGAAGTCGACTCCCGGCGTTTGGGACTACTCGTAATGAGTTGATCAAATGGATGGAGGCGGAAATGGAGCGTTGTGGAGATAGTCCAGAGTCCGAAGAAGGGAGTGGTTTGAAGAAAACTGACGAGAGAGGGAACGACTATATCGAGACTCAGCTCAAAGTTATCCAGAAGCAATATTCACGATATACAGAAGCAAGGCAACTGTTACTCAATACGTCCGGAGGCGTCCTCAAGATACCAGTAACTGCTGAAGACGATCCGAAAGACGAGCTATCTGGATTAAAAGCAGGTTCGAGCAAGCCTGCCGGCCTGAGCCCAATCCTTCATCCCTACCTCGAGAAAATGGTGACGGTGTCGAATGAGCAGAAGTCAATGATTCAGCAAAAGTCTCATCTCTCGATCAGCTTAGCGAAGCAGCTCAAAGAAGCGGGGCAGGGCTTAGATCGGCTTGCTGATGAAAGTCACTTACTACCTGCACATCCAATGCCAGTAGTCATCAGCCAGCGGAAGGGTTTGGATGGGCCAGGTTCCTTTGGGGAAGAGATATCAAATTATGAGAAACCGGATTCTTCGCGACGTGCCCGAGTTTGGGTCTTTGCAGCTGATTCGGCTGGCAATTGTACGAAGGAGGCCATTTCTGAGAAGTTGGAGGAGGGCAATTTGGCAATCTCGGATGCATTACAGAATCTTTTAGATCTTCAGCGCCTACTAGGGAATGAGGAGACCGATGATGGGCGGCCTGTGGATATTTGGGCTACTCTGGACGGCAACTTGGGTGCTATTAAGGGGGATGGGGTAGGTGGGGGCTAGGGTAGCGGGTGTCACCAACTAGATGAGATCTCACTGGATGAGGAAAGACGACGTTAACGATATGTGTTATATAGGATACATTTCACCTATGGTACATTCTCCCTTTCCATGCATTTATTTGAGTCTTGGGAATACAGGCTACGCCCAACGGCGCACCCCCTTCAGTGAAATCGACCAACCAATAGCGACCTAGGAAGAGAAACGTCCCCTCTGAGGATGTTATAAATATTCGTAGTAAGAGGTATGCCATCTTCCGACTTCGCTGGTGCCTGAAACCATATTTCAATTGTAGCTCTAATCCATGCCAAAGTCCAAGTGTTTTTGAATGTTCCAATGGCGTAGGATAGATACCTCCTCTCCTTCTCACCTTCCTCTTTACACCTCTCACTTCAGCCTCCCACCCCACTCCTTATTAACAACAGATTCAAGAGCACGCCTGCAGGCACCAACTCCCTCTCCTCTAGGCAGTGGAGGTCTGTAAAATTGCAAGTTTTAATCCGAGAATCTAATAATGTAGAGCAGACTTGGTAGTGCTTAGGGTGGCGCAGCTACTAATTTGCTGAATCTGTTTGGGTGCATATCAGGTCTACGCAAAGCATTAAGGGCACAATTAGTATGAATGCATCAGATGGTAAGCCTCGTTCATCAAAGTCATGATTCTCGGTAGGCTGTGATGGAAGTACTGGGGACAGGTGAAACTCGGTGGAGCCTATATGACCAAGGCAAACATCCTTTCTTAATCTGCAATGGAAACGGAAGGAATCTTTCCATAGTTAAGTTAGGAATACAAGAAATATGAGCAATGGTGCAAGAATCCTGTTTATCAAATATGTCCAATTTGTAGCTAGGTATCCAGAACAGCGAGGCGAGGTGGGTAGTTTTCACTTAAAAGGGGGCATAGTAAGTAGGAAGTATTGTTTGTTTGTTTGTTTATTCCTTTTTACATCCTGTATAAGTCAAGGACTATGGTAGGATGGCTAGGCTCTCTAAGAGAGCTTCGCGGGTCTAATCTCACGTACACACGTGGAATCTAATTTTTACTTCGCGGGAGTAAAAATGAAAGCGAGCAGGAGCGTAGACACACCCTGAAGGGACTGTACCAGCCGATTAAGAGACTGGTGGCCCTAACGTACCCTTTCCAAAAGCCTCCTCCTATTGACAGTGGATGTTTGGAGCGTAAGTTGGAAGTAGAAAGTAGCCTGATAAAGAAAGACCTTGATATAGGTACTTAATTTGAACTTGAACTTGCAGGGCGCATAGCGGTAGCAGAAACGTCCAAGAAAGCATATAAAAGAACTCTGTTCTTGATATCTAAATATCTCCATCTTTAAAAGGGTGCACTGTGTAGAGAAGGGAAAGTTGTTGTGGCATTCCTCGCCACCCGGAGGATACCGGGGCTATTCTAAAAGAAAAAAAAAGATGTCAAATCTGGATTACTCCAGGTGGGTGTCGAACCCACGACTTTCGCATTTCAAATGAAAGATCATATAAGAGGATTACTCCTAGTATATCTGAACCGAATTAGTAAAGAAAATAAGAGACACAAAGAATCTAAACTTACAAGAACGACACGCTAACCCTACTCACACGTTAGTTCCTTTGTTTGCAAAGGCAATGACGAATAGCTTACACTGCGTCACTGGAGTTGTGTTTTGAAATCAAAAAAGACTTATTCAGGTACTTACAGGCATTAGATCAAATCGATCATTTTCTGCCGAGCTACGTTCTAAAGCCGAGCCGTGCCCGCCTAAAGACGTTTACAGGACCTGGGCACTTTCAATATACCATATTTACCCAGAAAGAATAATATTTTCTGCAGGTAATTGTGCTCATTTAGTTACTCAAGATGCCAGCTCAAAATCCCCCACCAATCGAAGTTGAGAACGACGAAGATGACTACATGAACATGGTAATCGCGGAACCCACCAGGCCCAAAGAAAAAGAGACCTACACCCAACGCCGACTTCGAATTGAGCGTGAATCTGAAGCTCGAGGTCGAGTCAAATCAAAGGGGGAACTCGCAGCAGATCAAGCAGCAGCTCGAGATGCTGCTCTCTCTAAATCCCTGCTTACAGAGCCTGCTGCCGCTACGAATAAGGGTTTGGCTATGATGGCAAAGATGGGTTTCAAGCCTGGTGTTGCGCTGGGGAGTAAGGAAAATAAGGACGCGAGGACAGAGCCAGTTGGGATTACGATGAAAGAGGGCAGGGGAGGTATTGGTATGGATACGGAGAAGAAACGGAAGTTTAGGGAGGAAGTTGAAAAGGAGGGGAAGAGGGTTAAGGCTGAGGAGGGAGATTACAGAAACCGGGTTAGGAGGGAGAGGGAGGAGGTCAGGCTTGAGGGAATGGTTGGGGCTGCCATGAGAGTTGCAGAGCGTATGCATGTAGAAAGAGAAGAAAAAGAAGGAGGACGAGGAGAAGAGGCAGCAGCGCACGATAAGCGCACGATTTCGACGAGGCCCCTCAAACAGATTAATGTTCTATGGCGGGGTCTGGCTCGGAAGAGGGAGGAGAAGGAACGGGATCGGAGAATGAGGTATGACCTCCACCAAAGCCTTTCACGGCTACCTACCTACGATGATGAGGATGAAGATAAAGATGACAAAAGAGCTCTGGGCAAAGATAAACTTCAACATACCTTGGTAGAAGACCTTGAGGAGGAGGATCCGGAATTAGACGAGTTCAATGCCTTGGATCCGGCAGAGCGACTACAAAAGCTTGTAGATCATCTTCGGGCCAGGTTCAATTACTGCTTCTTCTGCAAGTACACATACCCCGATGAGGAAATGGAAGGATGTCCGGGATTAACAGAGGAAGATCACGATTAATAGATAGTTACTGGCGTTAAAGACATGATACCCATTTGCTTTGCATCCACTCATTATTGTATTATTTATACATGTTTGGGAGATTCTATTCTACATGTTATACATTGGTTTCTCCCCATGGTACACAATCTGAAACACCCATCTCTATAGCTGCCTCTCTGCATACCCTGTTTGCCATGTACCTAGGCTTCAGATCGTCAGGAACACGCGCCTGGGCTACATATTTCAGGACATCCGACAACAGCAACAAGAGTTCTTCTTGTTTTTTGTCGTTCGGCAAACGCTCGAAATCAATTCCACGGCGACTCAAAGCCTCATCCCGTTGAGCCTTGAACATTGCCATCACCTTTGTCACCCCAGAAACCCTGTTCCTGGTCCCAGGGATGTTTTTCATGCGTTTGGTGGCATCCTCTCCTTCGAGACCAAGACGAGCAAGCGAAATCACAATGGATTTCGCGATTCGCTCACTAGGCAACTGGCCATATCGTTGCTGTAAACTTTGCAAGGCTATTGCGGTCCCGACTTGATCTTGGGCTAAACTGAAAGCGAGAATGATCTCCTCGTACAGATCTAATGGAAGCTTATCCTTGCCTGGGGGCAGTTTTTTAACCATATCTGCAAAGAGCTCTCTACAAGTTGTAAACGAGCTTTTGAGTTTTCCGGGCTTCACCCCGAGGACCGGATCTACCGCCTTCTTCATTTGACTCCAGAGAATGGTATATGTGTCTGCATCCGGGCAAACACCATTTTCAGATAGAGACAAGTAAGTTCGCCAAACCCAAATCATGTGCTCATATTTCGCTTTCGTCAACATCATTTGATTCATGAAGTACGTATTCGGTCGAACCTGACCTTGCTCTAAAGCAAGCACGAGATCAGTCACACGGTCTTGCTTTTGTCGTCTTCGATACTGCTCTATAAGGATACAAAAGGTCTCGATAGTGGCAGGAGGAGTGAGATTCAAGGGTCTGCTGTCAGCTAGGCCTTTAGACCAAACAGCTCGCATAGGCGCCTCCAGTTGAAAAGTTGCTGTTCGTGCTTTAACGAATCCAAGTCGAGTGCTTATCATTCTCCAAGCAGTGTCTTCCGCTAGGGTCCGATCTTTCTCTGTTCCTGTACGGAACCAAGCGCCGACAAGGCCGTTCATGTGCCTCGCGTCTGGAGTAATTCCACGATCTTGCATAAGATCAAAGACTTGCTTGGCGGCAACAAGCTGCCCTTCACCAATGAGCTTCTTGAGCCATTTGCCAAAGAAAATCTTATTGTTAAACATTGCTGGTAGTGTTGTAAGAGTACGGGAATTCTGCCAGTCCAGCTCCCCGTCTTGAATCTTCATCAGATGTAAATCCCGTCGAGACCCTAAGGTAGACTTGTACTGAGCTGTTGAATCATTTTGAGAGCAAGATGAGTCCCCTGTGAGCATCATATCCCTGAAAGCTCCTAATGCTAGGTCTGGCTGCTGAGCTGCCAAAAAAGCAGTCGTGACGGAATCGTAGTCTGCCATGACCATTTGAGTTCCTAAGTTAACCCTCAGCCGGATGTATAGTGCCCATGCTCTTTGAACTGCAAGATTATCTTTTGACAAGACGAGGGCTTGGATGATAGGAAGCAAGATTCGGAAATGACTTGGGTCCTCACTCTCCCGAAGGAATGTTTCAGCCGCATCGATTGCACGATCTAGCTCCCCCGTGTGACAGAACATGCGAACACCAAGTTCCCAATAGCCCAGCTGGCTTCTATGGCTCCTCCATGATGCAGGCCGAGAGTCTTCCCATTCTACAATGGCCGCTGTACGATCTGCATCGATGAAGATGGACTCTACATATAAGTCTCGCTCAGATGAGTCCATAGTAACACCCACCTGGCGCATGTCTTTGCCGAGGACTCTAATATGTGCCATACGGTCAAGATTGTGGATGCTTTCTTGTGAGAACATGGCCCAAAGAGCTGACCAGACCTTAGTAGGTACAGAATAAGATGTTGATAGAAGAGAGTTGCGGGCCCCAGTATATGCTTTCCAGGCTTCTTTCAATGAGGGTTTGTTTTTCGATGCCACTCTTGCCATTCTCTTCATTCGATGGGTGGGACGCCCGACAGGTTCCCTGCCCGGATTCTGGTAGTAACGCCTTAGTATATTCGCCAGAGCTTCGACATTTCCACGCTCGTTTGGTGGAAATTTAAGGATGTTCAATTCGAGATCACTATCAGAGATCGCAACTTTTGGAGATTCGTCTGATTCTGGTAAGAGAGAGATGCTTGATTCCGAAGCCATCCTTGCGCGAGCTACTCTTGAATTAGCTCTAATTTATTGTACTATGAGAATGTTCGTAATTACCTTCTGCTATAGGTTTCAAAAGCGAATTGCGGAGCTCTAATCGCTGATCAGGAGACAGCTGCTTTAAATCAAGACTCTTCACCTTGTCAATCAAAGTTTGCATATCCTGGATGTCTGCCTCTCCCTTGACTGGATCATGGAATGCATTGTTTTCCATGGCCTTTGCAGTTGCCCTCTTCGTCACTTCCAAGATACGTTCTCTTGTGGCCGGAGTGTCGAATGCTTCAAGAGGATTCCCATCTTCGTCAACTGCCTGCTCCGTAGGATCACCCAGAATTTCATTTCCTTCTGATGGAGGTTGAACTTCTATTCTCCTGCCAGACTCGTCTTGATCGAAATATTTGAACTCAACTCCAGGGTGTGCAGTTCCCCCGGAAGGCCCCTTTCCGGTTGTGATATTTCGCCGTGAAGCCCATTGTATTCGTTCCGGTCTATGGGCTTTTAATTTGGTCAGACATGCTCTGCACACAAACCCTCGGGTTCCAGAAGACAGAAGCTGTTGCGTGGGCGGCATAGGTGTTGATACTGGGTTGTCTAAATCTAATAAGTTGAGGTCCAAATACTGTAGTTTTTTTCTTCCGGGGTTGACTTGCCGATGTCATCTCGCGTCGGGGAAACGCGTTTTCTAGGTGATGCTCTTTCAACAAGCACCCACCAATGTCCGACGACGGGTTCGCTGACGGCCACAATGGCTATGATGCGCTGGATCACCAAGTAATACTCCCATGGAAATAACAGAAAATTGCTAATCTCGTGTGCAGCCAGCATATGTATATGTTCCTACGACCAGCACCATAGATGATGGGCCATCTCGACCTACCAAGAGAAGAAAGGTAGCAAAGCCGCAGACTTCGAGCTCCGCACAAAAAGATCACTCTCAGGCTGTAAGCTTTGAGCCATTATTAATTGATACGCTGGAGAACTTGGATTGCTCAAATTCTCGTCGGAGACTTTATGAAAGCTCCTGGTCCAGAACGGAGAAAAATATCAAGGTAGGCAGAATTATACAAGTGCCGAATAGCGCTGACGGAGGCTCTCCCAGTCTATCTTAGCTGAGGCGAATGAAGACACACTTGCAGATGTTACAACCTTTGTAGAAGGAGCAGAAGGAGAAGGGTAATTCGATTTTCAGTGACTATCAGGATACTCACTAAAAGCTGAAAGGGACCAAGAACTCTCGACTGGCTTCGTTGTGACGGGACCAAATATAGCCTCACAAGGACTTCTCTTTGAGAAGTTGTCTACCCGACTGCGGAAAAATATCAATGGGCCAATCATTACATTGAGATCTGGGGATGCTTCGAATTTGAAAGCTGTTCTACGACAGCTAATTAGGGAGGCAGTACATCAGAAGTCAGGAGAAGATGGGGATGAAGAAATCTCATCTGGGCTTGATGTGAGTTATCTCTGTTGGTCTGGCTCTGCTTTTTTTACCATGCTAATTCCTCAGGGCCGAAAATTGCTCAACTATGACTTGGAAATATTATACGATTTTGTCAAAGCCAATGGCAGCCAGGCAGTTGTAGTTTCATTTCAAGACAGTGAAGCTTTTGAAAGCTCATTAGTGTCGGATCTTGTCGTTCTTTTCAGGTGACTAATCTCTCTCTCGTAGAAGGTTTACTTTCTAATGTTGGGCAGGTCTTGGAGGGATCGGATTCCTTTCGTTCTCCTTTTTGGAATTGCAACTTCGGTTGATCTCTTCCACGAGAGACTTTCTAAAAGCGCTAGCAGATGTCTGAAAAGTGTACAATTCGACGTTGAACAAACCAGCTCCCTCGTGGAACGGATCTTTCTCAAGGCTGTTGCGAACGCACATGCCCCTCTACGATTCGGCAAGACATTCATCTCAAGTCTAATGGAAAGACAACAAGATCACGCGCAAAGCGTGCAGTCTTTCATAGCAGCACTGAAAGTAAGTCTCTCTCAACTTCCTATTTCATAGTATTTCTGACAAACTTAGTATGCATACATGTGCCACTTCTACGGTAATCCTCTATGCGTTTTCAATGATATTCCTAAGAGGACTGAGTCATTGACTAAAATCTTACAGCCTCAGCATTTTGAAGCGGCACGGACACTCCCGTCCTTCCGTGGCAAAATTGAGGAGCTGATGGAGAAGTCCGATTTGAAAGCAGCTCGAAGACTCCTTGAAGATGATCGTGAGCTTCTCCACGAAGTCGAACTTGCCTTGAGCACCAAAGACCATGTCATATACCCAAACCTATGGGCTATGCATTTGATAATGAGCACCTCACCTGAGCCCATTAACTGCATTGAGCTCTATCTCGCTGCTTTCAGTGGGGATCTTAAAGATTCGGATTTTGTAAAGCGGCTGCTTGATTCCCTGAGGAGGATGACCCCCGAAGATTTGTTAATTTTTATTGCAAAGATTCTGAACGCCATGGAAGGTAGTAGCGATCTAGAGCTCGTCGACTGGCAAGAATCGGATCCGGATGAAAATAGGGAGCTAGATGACATCAAGGAGAAGGTGTTCGCCATAACAGTGGAAGCTTTGGAGAGCGGAAAACCCGTCCGAAGCAGCTACGCAATACACAACCAGAGCGTTCGAACAACGGTCATAGCTCAGAGAGTCCAGCTGAGCTTCGAAAAATCGGCACTCACTAAACAAGACAAGGCTTTCACCACCCTTGTCAACGAGCTATGCGACTGGCTCGTCCGACAATTCACTCGTAAGAACCCCAACGAATTTTTTATGAGCGAAGTTTGGACGTATGACTCAACCTTACCGTACCGAAATGTCTTCACTCCACGCCCAAGGCACGCAGTCGAGCATGCTCTATCCGCTCCGTATGACTATATGAGTTGCGAATGTTGTGAGCCAGTAGAAGGATTGTCGTCGACGCATCCAGCAACAGCCATTATCTACCAGATGTATCTCGAAACAGGATCACTAATCAATATTGCCGATCTCTGGTCAGCATTCTACGAGATGGTTGGTGGAGGCGATGAGGACAAGGTCGATGAGAGAGATGCTCTGGTGATGTTCTACAAAGCGCTTGCGGGTTTGAAGCTTTTGGGTATGGTCAAGCAAAGCAAGAAAAAGGCAGATCATCTAGCGAAGGTGTCGTGGAAAGGTCTCTGAAGCAAATACCCACATCACATGTCATTTTTTCAAAATTTTCAACTATTCCTGGGAGTCGAGGTCAAAATCTGATGCATGGAAATACCAGAGCCCAAGGTTATAGTCAAGAAGCACAAGCTTCTATGCCACGATGCCATTAGGGCTTTCTCCTAATTTACACATTCAATCTCGTTCCTTGATGTAATTCTCAAACCAGTCTATCATCCTCGTTCATATATGCAGAATCCACGATCCAAAACCCACCTTCAATGCCACCCCATCTTCTTCCTGACCATTTCCTGCTCCCCCTCCTCCCTTGCCCTCCTTATCTCCCTCCTCACATCCTCCTCCGTCCTCACCACGACCGGGGTCTCACACCCCCTCAACCCAATAAACCTCCCAATCTTCCTTCTCTTCTCCTCTAGTGTCGCATCACTCCTCCATTCCACCGGACACGGGTACTGACTCGTCCAAAAACTAGGTGTGCGTTGATGGTAGAAGTGGGCTAGTTCATCGCATTGATCGTTAGTGAGCAGCCAGAAGTTGAGCAGCGTGGAGGGGAAACAGGGGTGTACGGAGCCAGAGGTGAGTTGCACGAGGGGGGCGAGGGGGAGTGCCATTTCTTCGAGTTTGGCGAGGAAGGCGGGGGAGTGGGCACGCTTGCGGGGGAGGGGCGGAGGGGCGAGGGTCTCTATTCTTGTGGTTGTATTTGCATTTGCGTCTGTGTTTGTATTTGTACCTGTATTTGTACCCGAGATTTGGTTTGTGGCAGATGTTGGAGATGGGGGTGTTTGTGCGTCCATTTTGAGTGCTTGCTTTCTTGTGTCTTTTGGTTCTTTGAGGTGAAAAGGGACTTTGATATATATATGCTTCGGGCGCAGAAATGCAAGTGAATAACTTGTGGATCAGTGAGTGGGTGGCTGTCAGAAGCTGCCAGCAGCAAGTGAGAGATCCTGGTATGGAATAGAAATGATTTGCGTTGACTTGTTGAGAATAAATAGTTGTGATGACTTGAGGCTGCGAGGGGAAACAAGTGCTTACTATTCTGTTCTTGTATATGAATACGGGGTCTTTGTTTGAACCGGTTCCTTTGTGCTCGGAGCAAGTGGCTTGCTTTAAGCTTATTGGAACTGCTTGATCAGGATTCTATTTTTGAAACGGTGCTTTTGTTCAGTCAACCGGGATTTTCGCTTGAAAGACTCGAACTTGAGAGATAAAGAGAATATAAAGACAGTCAACCTTCACTTCAAATAGAAACTTAGAGAATGAATAGAAAAGTAAAGAGAATGTGACAAAGTATCGGCGTATGAATTGTAAAATGTAAAATTGGAATCTGAATCGGATGATCACAGCCCTCTCTTCCTTTCCGCGCCGGATATTTTACAATGCTCCCGATTTCCAAAAACGCCGTTTGTGCTGAACATTTCTCTCGGGTCTGTTTTACAGACGCTCATAGGCCGAAAAAATTCTGATTTAGTTCTTTCCCTTCTTCTTTCGTACACTGCCTGTTCCGGAAACCGCAGGACTCTCGACCATAATTGCGTCCTCGTCACTTCCGCTCTTGCTTGTCGTCTTTGCTGTGGAGGGGGTGGCTGACTGGTCAAGCTCTTTCATGAACTCTGACTGGATCGATGCTCTTCTTTTCTCCCACCATTGCTTCTCTGATGCTGTTTGTGCTTGGATCTCATCAAGGCGCTTTCGGAACATGGTATTGGCTGCGATTTCGTTTGCTGATTGGAAGATTGTCTGGCCCCAATTCGGTGATAGTCCATTTGCCTAGTAAGAGTTAGTGAAATGCCTCTCCGGCATTAAATTTCGCAACTGACCTCCATAACAACATCTCTGAGTTCCTCCTCCATCTCCTTCTCTGCCCTGAGGAATCTTTGCCATAGATCATCCCCAACACTGCCACGTTGTAACAGAGTACTGCATGCTTGCTTTGCGCTCCTGATTTGAATGATCCGGTGGATGTCTTCCACAGCTCGTCGTAAAAGGGCAGCTCGAATTACACTTTCTGGTACTGCCGGGGCTTTCTCCTGTCCTAGCGCAGGGTCTAGGTGCAATAGGGAAAGGTAGATGTTGCGTTGTATATGTTCAGGAAACCATGGCGCAAGAGTTGCAGATTTGGCTTGGAAATGTAAGCAGATATATAGCATGTAGAGTGAGAATATACGAACTGGCTTTCCTCTTCCGGTATACAGAAGCAAAGGTAATAAGAGAACCAACAAGAACCCCAATGTAGGCAAATGGGAGCACAAGTCCCCACCAGTCGACGTCAAACATTTCGTAGGTAACGTTTTCGAATTATTGATTACTGAAAAAGTGGCAGATACAAATCTTTGTTGAGTTGCAAAAGACTAAAGTCGAAAAACCCAAAGAAATTGTGCGGTCGTTGAAAGAAAGTCAGGAAGTAGAATTAGTTGGGGACCCGCAGGGAACTAAAGAACTTGAGGCCACTGTATTATTTCGGGCTGCGCAAGGCCACATCCTAACCTAAATTTAACCAATGTCTGAACCAAGCCACAGTTTTGGCACATGACTCTGATCCTCTCCAAGTCAGCCACAATTGATATCAAATCAAGCTTGAGCCTTCCCTCAAATTCTAAATTCAACTAATAGACAAGAGACAAATTGGATAAAAGTATCATGAAAAACGTTTAGATGTTCATATTAAACCTTACTTCACAATTTTTCAGACTGGCAATATCACGGACGAAACTTCGGATTTAAGGAATTGCAGAGGGGTGTCCACATCATGGTCGAATACGCTAGCTATTTCCACTACAAGGCTGAAGAAGTGTGCGTAGGTGTGAATCTCTTCGAGAGTGCTCCCCAACTTACTAACCTTCACTTTTGCAGTTGCAACTAATTTTACCCCTCATTTCTACCAGTCCGACCACATTCCTCGAGCCAGCCCCACTTTCCAAATTACTGATCTAATTCTCGATAAGCTACCTGCATCCGATCTCTCGAGCTTGCACCTCGCATACCTTCAACCCCTCGAAGACAAAGCTCCACCATATTACAACACCGTCCTACCAAGACACAGCCACAACCATGCTCCTCAGATTCCGCGGCCCTGATGGGACTGTGAGAATAGAAGTTGACCCTGAGAACACGTTTCTGGAACTGGCTCGCAAGGTATGCAGCACTACCCCAGGTCTAACCTTGGTCACTAAAAATGATGCAGCTCTCCGAAGTCCTCCCTGACAATGTAGATTTCAGTACTTTGACGCTCGCCAACCAACCGCGGGGTGGTGACGAGAAGTTAATCAAGGACATCCAGAAGTTTAAGGTCAAACAAATTGGCATGAAGTGAGGAGACCCTCGAGAAAGTGCCCCGCACAGTTCTAACAAGCTACAATAGGCATGGAGACATGATCTTCATAACCTATAAAGTCAACGAGGAAATATCGAACGGGAACGCAAATGGTACTACTGGCTCTCAACTTTTTTCGTCCTCAAATCGTCTGAACGGGCAAGCTGTACTACAAAACGAAGATATTCCGATAGACCCCCTCCCTGTTGTCACATCACCTTCTGAGAAAATTAAAAACCCGTGGGAGGTTGTCAGACAATCCGCGTTAGACGATAGACTAGACAAGCAGAATGGAAAGATACCTCGGAAGCGGGACGTCAAGATGTGTCGGCATGGAGAAAAAGGGATGTGCGACTACTGTATGCCTCTAGAACCATTCAACACGGAATACCTGGCCGAGAAGAAGATCAAGAACCTATCATTCCATTCATACCTACGAAAAATCAACTCCGCTACAAATAAGCCTGAGCTAGGAACTTCTTTCATGCCACCCCTTACAGAACCATATTACAGAGTCAAGAAAGATTGTCCTTCCGGACACCCGCAGTGGCCAGAAGGTATCTGCACAAAGTGTCAGCCAAGCGCAATTACTCTCCAGCCTCAGTCATTCCGGATGGTTGATCATGTAGAGTTTTCCAGTCCTGCTATTATCAATAGCTTACTTGAGTTCTGGCGAACTTCAGGCGCACAGCGTTTGGGGTACCTTTACGGGCGTTACACCGAGTACACAGAGGTTCCTCTAGGCGTTAAGGCTGTTGTAGAGGCTATCTATGAACCACCTCAGACTGGCGAGTTTGACGGCGTTACTTTGAATGATTGGGAGAACGAAAAGGAGGTTGACAATATTGCAAGACTGTGTGGGCTTGAGAGGGTGGGTGTCATCTGGACCGACCTCCTGGATGCAGGAGCAAATGATGGTTCCGTCATTTGCAAAAGGCACATCGACTCCTACTACCTCTCATCTCTGGAAATCGCATTCGCTTCTCGGCTCCAGGCCCAACACCCAAAGCCAACAAAATGGAGTGATACTGGAAGATTTGGGTCTAACTTTGTCACCTGCGTCATATCAGGAGACGAACAGGGTCAGATCACTATTTCAGCATATCAAGTCTCCAATTCGGCTGTAGAGATGGTCAGGGCAGAGATCGTTGAGGCTTCAGCTGATCCGACTGTCATGCTCGTCCGTAATGAGGAGGAAGATGATGGATCTGAAAGCCGCACCCGCTATATCCCTGAAGTCTTCTATCGCCGAATCAACGAATACGGTAGAAGTGTTCAGGAGAATGCGAAGCCCTCCTTTCCTGTCGAGTATCTTCTCACCACCTTAACGCATGGTTTTCCGAAAGAACAAAGCCCACTCTTCACTTCCGAGTCTACATTCCAAGTCGAGAATAGAGCTGTTCTAGGCCAAGACCAAGAACTTAGGCAAGTTGCTAACCGCCTTGGGGTTGACAAGAATGGCCAGATTAAGGACACAGATACTGCCCTCCAAGCCCTGTCAGACTTCCACCTCCTCTGCTACCTTCACGGCATTGGAACTTTCCCCAAGGTAAACAAGATTCCGATGATCTCCTAATTTTATGATTCTGACTTCCATTCTAGGAAGAGGAAGCTCTCCTTTGCCGCGTTGCAACCCAACACGATCCAGCAGACGGGTTCTCGTTAGTCTCCACAGGAGGATGGGCCACCCTGCTGGCAATATTACAAACCACTAGTGAGAGACCCCCTAAAAGAGGATCCCCCGAGGGAGGAATTGATCACGAACCCCTTACTAAGCGGATTCGCGAGGTAAGGCTAGACTGAGGAAGTCTTTATGAGCTAGCTTGATCCTTCGCAAAATATAGGACACGAGGTTTTTGGACCTCTTCTGAATTAAACCTTGATGGGTTCTCATATGGATTGACACACGCCTAGGTACCTTAGGTGAACGGGGAGTGAGGAGCAGTTCAGTTAGATATCGGGGTATATTTGTGGCGTAGAAAATGGCCTGGAAATGAGCATTTCGGCTTGCATTATCTTGACAGATACATTGACTTCCTCACACATGAATACAGTGGAATATTTTAAACCATCTCGCAAACATTGCTGTTTAATCTTATATGCACATATATCTCGCCTGTTACTCTAGTATCTCAAGAATGTCGAGTATAAATAAGTGCATCCTACCCAATTCACACCTGAGACTTCCAACTAATCCCAATTACTTTCACTCGGCTCTTTTCATCTCAACGCCTCTCCTCCCAACTCTCCCGCATCTTGCCTCCTCGCATTGGGCAGAAAAGTAGGCACACATGAAATGTTCATGCTTAACTGAATATTCGGAACTGCTTTAATAATAATTAAGCTAACATGAGTTATTCTAAGCACTTGTTTATTTCAGGCGCTTGGGATATTCAGTACGATTTGAATAATCAAATTTTTTGGGACGATCAGGACTTCTTTGATTATCAGGACGAGTTAGATATCTTGAGGGTATTTATTTATGGTTGCCGCTTGTTCTATCCACAGTGAGCCTCGAACATGATATTTCATATATCACTTTTACTCATACTTCGTAGGGCGCATTTTGGTACGGCAAAGTTTTCACAAATCATGCAGCAAATATGATTATCACGAAGAACATTTGCTTTTATTTTTGCGCATATTGATACTTGCCAAAGCCTCACACTATGTTCCCCACTCATGATTTCAGTTTTCCCATCCACTTCAGCGCATGCAATGGTCAATTAAAACGTAAAAATCCACGCACTGTAAACACCATGAACATCGAAAAAAAGACTTGCAGATTTTGTAGGTGGAAACCAGATTCCCTACAATGGCTTGCCACCAATGAAGTCGGACCATCTGCGGACTTCACCGGGGATGCCTTCTTGGCGGGGAAGCTTGATGGACATGCAGCGAGCGAAGAGCTCGGCGGTCTGGGAGAGGAGAGTTAGTTCCTGTATCAAGGTTCGGGGAAGGGGGAAAGGGGAAAGCTTACCTTAGGTTCCATGAAGAGAGGCACACCGAAGTCAACGGCGTTACGACGCATGACATAGTCAACATCTAGAACAGTCTTTCCACGGGCCTGAGCTAAGTTAAAAACACCACGGATGTCATATTTCTGGAACACCTCTCTAAGCGCACGCTTATCCTCGGTAGGGAACTCAATGACCCCAACGGAAACATTGTTCTTAGCAGACTTCTCGAGAAATTCCTTGACTTCGGGCTCAGCGGCATAGAGTTTGTAGCCGAGGGGAGAGAGGTAGTCGACGATGGAGACGAGAGCGGTCTTGGATATATCACCACCGAAGAGTAGACCCTCTCCAGGCTCGGGCATGCGAAAGTTCATAGTGGATTGGAGGGAGGCCCAGTAGGCTTCTACAAGATCCTTTCCGAAGCAGGCAATTTCACCGGTGGAGGACATTTCGACGCCCAAGAAGGGATCAGCACCAGCAAGACGGGTCCAGGAGAATTGAGGAACCTTGGTAGCAAGGTAATCGCGCTTGATGGCCATGAGATCGACGGGTTCAGGGACATTTTGGCCGACGAGGGCTTTAGTCGCGACGTCGATGAAGTTGAGACCGAGAACCTTAGAGACGAAGGGGAAAGAACGAGAGGCACGCAAGTTACACTCGATGACCTTGAGTTGAGGGAGGCCGCCGTTGGGGTCTTGGGCCTTGATGATTTGCATGTTGAAGGGCCCGGTGATGCTCCAGGCTTTGGCAACCTTGACAGCGATTTCCTTGACACGGTCCAAGGTAGTTTGGTCCAGAGAGACGGGTGGGAGAACAAGGGTAGCATCACCGGAGTGGACACCGGCTTGCTCAACGTGCTCACTAACAGCATGGACGATGAGCTTGCCGTTAGATCCGACAGCGTCAACATCGATTTCCTCAGCACCTTCGATGAATTTGGTGATAACAACAGGATGATCGGGGGAGACATTGCTAGCAGCCTCAAGCTTATCCTTGAGCTCATCCTTGCTGCGGATGACAGTCATGGCGGCACCGGAGAGGACGTAACTAGGTCGGACGAGAACAGGGTAGTTGACTTCATTGGCGAAAGCCTCAGCATCTGCGACGGAGGTAAGTTCCTTCCAGGCAGGTTGATCAACCCCAATGCTATCGAGGATTTCAGAGAACTTTTGCCTGTCTTCTGCCTTGTCAATATCCTTGGGGTTGGTACCGAGAATATTTGCGTGTCCATCCTCTTGGAGACGGAGAGCAATGTTCTGGGGTAGTTGACCACCGACGGAAACGACAACACCAGTAGCAGTCTCAAGCTCGTAAATGTCGAGAACTCTCTCGTAGCTCAATTCCTCGAAGTAAAGCTTGTCGGCAGTATCGAAATCAGTACTGTAAGTCTCGGGGTTGTACTTTGGGATGGAAAGTTAGCAATAGGAATATAGAAATTGAGTCTAAAAGTAGTTTTCGGGTTGAAAATAGTGCCCTCATTCGAACTCAGAGCTCGACAGGGCAGCCACTTTCTTGAGGTGGCGTGCTGTCTTCATATGACGGGTCGGGTAACTTACATTGATCATGACAGTTTTCTTACCCATCTCCTTGAGAGCAAGAGTTGCGCTTACAGCACACCAATCGAACTCAACAGAGCTACCAATTCTGTAAACTCCGCTGCCTAAAATTATAATTCCATGGTCATCGAAGGTTACGTCGTGAGTAGTAGCGTTGTAGGTAGTGTACAAATAGTTAGTCGAAGCAGGAAACTCTGCAGCAAGGGTGTCAATCCTCTTGACGAAGGGCGTGACTCCGAAGTTCTTTCTGCGGGCTCTGACTTCGTTTTCCGTGCTGCCGACGCAAAGAGCGATTTGCTTGTCAGAAAACCCCATTTTCTTGGCCTTCATCATCAAATCCTTCTGGATACCGAAAAGACTTCCTATATCCTCCAGCTCGTGGGTGCAGTCGACGATGTTTTGGAGCTTGAACAAAAACCACTTGTCAATCTTGCTGAGCTCGTGGATACGATCTACGGTGTAGCCCTCGTGAAGCATGGCTTGGCCAACTGCCAACCATCTACGGTCAGTAGGGTTGGCAAGCTCGTAATCTAGATCATCAAATTTGTCGCCTTGGAAGCCAACGAAGCGGGGGTCAACCTGGCGAATAGCCTTTTGAATAGATTCTTCAAAGGTCCGTCCAATAGCCATAACTTCTCCGACAGACTTCATGGCACTGCCAATATCACGCTTCACGTGCTGGAACTTGGCCAGATCCCATCTGGGAATCTTAGTAACGACGTAATCCAGAGAAGGCTCGAAGTTAGCAGTGGTAGTCTTGGTAACAGCATTTGGAAGTTCTGGGAGAGTGTGTCCAAGACCGATTTTGGCAGCTGTATAAGCAAGAGGGTACCCGGTAGCCTTTGAAGCAAGAGCAGATGAACGAGAGAGGCGAGCATTGACTTCGATGACACGGTAGTCAAGTCCATCGGGCTGAAGAGCATACTGGACATTACACTCTCCAACGACACCCAAGTGACGGACGATTTTGATGGCTGCAGAACGGAGCATGTGGTACTCCTCATCACTCAGGGTTTGACTGGGTGCCACGACAATGGAGTCACCAGTATGAATACCGAGAGGATCGAAGTTTTCCATGTTGCAAACGGTGATACAGTTGTTGCTTGCATCACGAACGACCTCGTATTCGACTTCTTTCCATCCCTTAAGAGATTTCTCAACCAATATTTGAGGAGACAGAGTGAGGGATCTGGCAGACAGATTGCGGAGCTCCTCCTCGTTGTTGGCGAAACCAGACCCAAGACCTCCGAGAGCATATGCAGCTCGGACAATAATTGGGTACCCAATTCCCTTAGCAGCCTCCAAGGCCTCGTCTACGGTACCAACAGCAATGGAGTGAGCAATTGGAATGTCAATTTCACCAAGAGCCTTGGCAAAGAGATCTCTGTCTTCGCTGGTCTCAAGGGTCTTGATGCTCGTACCCAAAACTTTCACTCCGTAGCGCTCAAAAATACCCATACGCTCCATTTGCACACCCAAGTTAAGAGCAGTCTGACCACCGAAGGTAAGAAAGATTCCATCCGGCCTCTCACGCTCAATAACGTATGTGACATATTCCGGAGTGACTGGTAGGTAGTATACTTCATCGGTAAGAACGTGGGCGGTCTGGATGGTTGCAATGTTCGGGTTGATGAGAACAGAAGCTACGCCTGCTTCCTTCAAGGCCTTCAAAGCTTGGGAGCCTGTAGGAATAGATGTCAGTACACTTTCCTCAGTTCAATAAGCCCAATTCGGCAGTGAATGGTTGCTAAGGGATATATATATCCTGCAAATGACTCATTTTGCAAGAGATGTTTTGGAGCACAAACCTGAATAATCGAACTCTCCAGCTTGACCAATACTCAAACCACCACTACCAATGACCAAGACCTTCTTGACATCGACTGGGTTTGCAGCTTGCTTTATGACTCCGCTCTCAAGGTATGCCTTCGCACTTGGGGCGACTTGAGACTGGTCCCTGCGGACTACAGAGCTTGAGAAAAGTCGAAAATATCTGCCATTCTTCCCTGCAGATGCTGCAGGCCTAGCATATAGGTATCGTGTGGAAGCCCGAGTGGTGAAGGCTCTTGCAGGAGCTTGAGTCCTAACCTGATGAAGGACGGAGCTCGCCCTGTTCGCTGCAAAACGACTGGCGGCCATTGTAGAGAGCGGTAACTTCAATTGACAGTTTAAACAATCAATTAAGCCCCTGCCACCTTTTCTGGGCTCTTAAAACCTTTGTTTCTCGTTCAAAGTGTGTTTAGTTACAAAATGTGATGTTGATGATGCCAATCTGGAATCTTGTCGGTCTGGAAAATAGTTACGATAACGAATTTAGCGGGTAGATACCGAAAAGCCGTTAAGTCTGGAGTTTCGACGGCTCGAAGTCTCTCAGCATGGTCAATGAGGAAAGTGAGGTCGAGCAGGAAGGAGTTCAAAAGCTTCAATGCTGAGGTTGGTATGACGGGGTAGCAAGGAGAGATGTTTGTAGCAACGACCCTTGTGCTAATTTTTTCTTTGGGGCGTCAGAAGACTGGGCGGGCACTGGGCAGATTGTTTAGGAGCCTGGGGAAGCTATGCCGATTCTGGACACACACAGTCCATTGAAGGGAGAACGCAGAGGGGTCACGAATATTTCGACATCTACTACTGCAAGCTTGTAGTCTTGCGAAAGATTTCTCCTAAGTTATTCACAATTCGGACTAGACTTTGCAGTTCACAGGTGATACGACAATGGTAAGCCGAACCCCTAGCAACTTTTATTTTTGATTATTGCACTGTATTGGCTCCCGCTTCTACTTATGAAACGAGTTCCACAATAACATTAGACTCAATCGCAGCATCTAAGCATCTAAATCTTGCGTATGAGTGTGTCAGCGTGATGTTAATAATCTAGTGTATGGCAAAATATTATAACAACATGCCCCTGGGGATACTCAAGCATTCCAACCCCCTCTGTTAGTCAAGCTGCAGGCCAGGAGGAAAACTCATTTGCGAGCAGGAAGCTGAGGGAGGAAGAGCATCTAAGTATCATTGCGTTAATTCATCAAGTTTTATTTTGTCACATCCTTCACCTATGTTTTCTCTAGTCTAACAGCAGGATTTCTCTCAATGAAAGCCAAGTCTACCTTGTGTCCCAGCAACTCCCGAATGTTATTCACCTATGAGAAAGTCAGTACCACATACGCTCAGAAGTCAAGTCAAGACCTGCCTTGTACTTAATCATCGTCGGCCGCTCCAAACTCAGTCCCCATCCGAAGACACGCAAGTCCTTGGGCAAACCCATAGTCTCCAACATCTCCGGTCTGAACATACCACTGTTACCAATCTCGACAAGCTTGTTCAGTCCCTTGTGGAAACTGAAGATCTCCATAGAAGGTTCGGTGTACGGGTTGTAAGCCGGCTTGAAGCGCAAGTCCTCAATTCCCATCTTCGTGAAGAAGATTTCCATAAATTCCATTAATCCACCAAGAGACAAGCCATAGTCAGCAATAACTCCCTCGACTTGGTGGAACTCGGCAAGATGGGTTGCATCAACAGTCTCGTTTCTGAAGACACGATCGATAGAGAAATACCGGGCAGGTGGTGGTCTTCCATCGGGTCCCTTTTTTGAAGCAAGCTTGTGAAGCATGGCAGTGGAAGTCGCAGTCGTGTGTGTTCGTAAGACCAATTTCAGCGACTCGTCTTCCGCCCACGGGTATCTATATCCAATGGATCCGTATTTGCCCTCCTGGTGAACCTCCTTGACATTCTTCCAATACGCCTCGTAATCCGCCTTGTCATCTTTGTTCTCAGCATGGGGCTTGTCGGCGAACTTGGGATCCGAAATGTAGAACGTGTCTTGGAGATCTCTGGCGGGATGTTGTTGTGGGACGAAAAGAGCATCGAAGTTCCAGAAGCCAGTCTCAACGAACTTGTTGGTTGGCATTTCCTCGAAACCCATTTCAAAGAAGATTTGGCGGAACTCGTGTCGGACTTTATTCAGGGGATGTAAAGCACCAGCATTTTGGTCCGCTCCGAGTGCCTTGAAGTTATAGGGCTTGAAGTTTGCGGTCTTCCAGGCACCACTAGTAAAATTAGTATAAGAATTTCAAATCTAAAAGTGCCACTCACGAAGCAAGCATATCAGCTGTGAGATCTGTTTCCTCCCTAACGATCTCAAGAGCGAACTTGGGACCCTTGTGAATCTTATAGCTAATAACCTTTTGCATCTTAACAAGCTTCCGCTTCTTTAGATCCGCTAAAACCTTGGGGTCTGGGTATGTGCGAGTTTGCTGTATGATCTGAAGCCGTTCCCGGGTCGTGTCTTCTATCGAATCAATCTAGGAGAATTAGCAGGAGCTCATAACATAGGGATATGCTACCCACAGCCGCCACAAAGCGGCCCTCCTTTCCCTTGGCAATCCATTTTGACTTGAAGGCCTTGCCCTGCCCAACTTTCGCTACGTCCTTGCTGCCAACTGCATCTACAAGTTCCGCCATTGTGAGCCCCTCCACCGCCTTAGCCAACGCCTCAAAGACTCGTGCTTCATGGCTGCCATTGGCCTCGATTTCAACTGCTTCAGGTTCTAGAATAGCTTCTTCTCGATCAATCGTCTCATATGTGACCATAGAACGCGAACTTAGTCTGTCTAATGCGCTCTTGACATCCGCCGATTTGTGTTCTGGGAACGCCTCGGAGGATAGGAGGGGTTCGTCTGTGGAGAGAGTGAGAAGAATTTCGGTTGGCAGATCGCCTGGTTGGCCATCGTGAGTTTTTGACATATTTACAGAATAGGTGCGCGCTTTCGAAGAGCTACACAAATTCTGGCTGTCGCATATATTCGAAACTGAGTCACTCGTTGGTAATTTATTCGGAAGCGATGTTTAGGCTATGGCTATTGCGGGGTTGGTTCTCCTCGTCAACCGTGCGCTGCAGAAACTCCAATCCACTGTAAGATCTTACAAAAATTTAAATTTCTTGACTAAATAACCAAGTGCCACTAATTGAAATCGTAGTTAACGTCCCCTTTTTACTCCCAGCTCTTAGCTGCTCTTATCAAATTCAAAATCTCTTCACCTTTAAAGATAGAGATATCTTCCTTCACTGCAGAGCGCTCAAACGCCGGATTTGTCTTGCATGTTGATGATTATTTCCATTTTTCCAATTCATTTTGAGATGAATGGAATGCTTTGCAAATTTCGCCCAAGGACTTTACCATGGACAAGAAATTTGTTTGAAACTTCAACATTCAGCACAATTCTGATATTCGAAATGAATTAGATATTTAAAATAGCTTTGGTATCCAGGCAGATCTGAGTGATTCATAAAGCTTTTGTGAGCTAATTTGCCCCTGCCAGCTCAAAATCTTGAGACGAATCTGATGCCACGGTCGTGTAATGTTTACATGGTTAATTAATACATCCAACAGTTCACTCAATATAAACTCGGGCGGGCTCAGTATACCCAGGTCACTTTTAAGATCTCACTACATCTTATCTAAAAGATAGTAAGTGCCCTGCACTAAATTCTTAATCAATCTTTGCCGACCGGCGATTCTACAGAGTTATGTGTTGAACAAGCACGAAGAATCGAGAGCAGGTTGAGCAAGTGATATTTAAGCGAGATTTGGAAAAGGAGGAGTAATTTTGAAAAGTCAACACTGGGAATAAGTAGTACCTAGACTTGACCACCGAGACAAGGAAAGCCATTTAAGGGGGAAATCTTAAGACCAACCAGTGTCTTGAAGCCACGTTATTCCTTATTACAATCTCGATTCATAATGGTGATACAGTATACTACGACGGTAGTTTAGTTGACTTGGGTGTGAACCAGTAAAATTTGAGCAAAATTTTCCCAGCAGTAAGGCGATCCATATGACTACTCGCAAGTAGCCTTATTGATTCTTGTGCTTTCGGAAAATGTACCTCACATTCGGTTAAAGGGGTAAGTTTTACCCAGGCCACCTCCCACCAATCATGTTTTCAATTTACTTTTTAGAAAGTTGGCCTAGACCAAACGTGTAAGTCACGAGCGAACGCGACTGTAGCCTACGATTACGCGACAAGGCTTTGACGACGAATGCATCTTCACAAATACTACTATAATATCAAGCCCATTGATTTAGGTTTGATAATGAACTATGGTACTCGAATCCCAAGGAAAAACCAGGCCTAATGCAATAGTAGGGCGAAAGGTTTCCCATTCTGCCTCCACCGAGTACCACGACGATGGCATCTTGCCGTTTCCAAAGCGTCTGAAGACGTTCGAAAGCGCCGAAGGGGAGGACCCGCGAGACTTTCCCGGTGATGATCATGTTTCACCGAAGTCGAAACGTTTACGGGATGAAATACCCGACTCGGAGGAAGGCGATGCTTCTGGAGACGATGAACCGATCGCAAATCAGCGGCCTACTGAGCTTGAGAGCGCTCTGCCACCAGTGAAGACTGATAAGGAGGCAATCGATGAGTATGAGGCAATGAGATCTTTTGAAAATTTTCCAGGGGAACTGCAGTCTCGTCTGAATCAGAGGAGCTGGGTGAAAGGTAACAGCTCTATCTACGTCGACGCTTTTAATCTGGCACTGGAAACTGTGCTGGAGGACGAGGGCCATCTATTTGACGAAAAGGAAATGGAGGTCTTCAACCAGTGGAGAAATCTTGAGTATGAAGCTCAATATCTGTAAGTTCCAACTTCTGACTCCGCTAGAGGACCAGTTTTGCTAATCGGTAGAAGTTATGTCCGCTTGTTTCTCAGGAAAACTTCTGCATGGCATCGTATAAACCGTCTTGGTTACTACGGCGACATTGCGGATCTCCCGGCTGCCGCAAAGATTCTTCAATCTTCTCGAACCTTACCTGATTCATCTGCAGATGTTCAAGTCAATCCTGCAGAACCTACTCCTCCTGAAGGAGCACTCCTCGAATTGGATTTCTGTTTTGCGGATTCTTCAGAAGACTGTATCACAGCGGTCGAAGAGGCATCCTCTCTTCTCAATTTAGAAGAACTGAAAACCCTCGCCAGAGAAGCGAAAGTTCAAGGGAAGAATAAAGCTGAGTTGCTGCAAGCACTTCGAAAAATGAGTCGACAGCAGAGTGGCCTCGGCTGGGTTGGGTTGAAAAGATCCGACAGCGAGCAGACCATTGCCTCTGAATCGCATGATACTGCAGAAGACTCCAAGTCTGATGTGAATCGAGACACTCACTTCCTACGAAAGATCATAGCTTGCACAGGGCCTTGTATCAGACTGGCATTACCAGTGTTGAAGCTCTTTGAGAGAGTACATCTAGTCTTTTACAGATCAACAGAATGGACTGAGAAGTCGCTGACCACCATTATTTTGGCACGGATATCTCGTCGAAACTTTCCTAGCTATCTTGTTTCTAGATCAGCAAATATCTTCCCATCTAGAGGCGAGTTGCTCGAATTTGAGGCAGCCGTTAGGACCCAGTTTAGAGTAGATAATATTCTTGAATTCAACGGCAATGCTGGAAAGCAAGGTCTCGAAGAGGTCTTGTCGATTTTTGAGGATGTTTATCCTCGCTGGCAGGTCATTTTAAAAGACGAGCAGCGGAAAGAAGACCGTATCTATGAAAGCGGGGAAGGGGCCTATCTTCGACGATTCTCGCCGGCCTGGGTATACACTCGAATCATCCATAAAGGCACTTATGTCCTTGGTCGCTTGAAGATGCATGAGAGGGAGCACGCTGTTACCACTGAGTTGCTGGACCAACACCTTTTTCATGGCGCCCGGCGTGGTGCATGGTATCAACGCAAAGCTCTCCTGGAAGAGCACTATATGTGTAGTCTACAGCCACCACCTGGAATACTAGATCTCGAGAAGCAGAGGAAGCACTGGAAACGAATTTCACTGCAGACCTGCGAGACTGGATTGCAAGACAAAGACTGCCATATTATATACCATCACGACCTACAAAAACGGATACGAAAGCTCGAGAAAATTCTCAAGATCCCAAAGCGGGAGCAGCATGATTTTGGACATGTCGCACTCGCTATGCCTTTTGAGGTGACAGTGGAAGGTATCCAAATCAAGAAGGAGTACCCACCAAGTAAGAGGCGGCCCAGTGGCCAAGGAGAAGAGAAGCAACGAAGCGCGAAGACTATTTGGGTTGACGAAGCTGAAGGCGGGGGCGAATGTAGCGTCGAGGCTATGTGTCTCTCTGACTATCGATTAAGAGGATTCAAAGGCTACCACGCAGAAGGCGGAATCATTCGTACCCTTTTTTCATACCTGTTCTACGACGTTCTATTCGTCTACATCCCAAATGTCTTCCAGACTGCATATCAGACCTGTCCGCTGGACTTGCATACCGATGCATTCTTCCCTTCCCGAGCTTCAGAAATCAACCACCGACTTGTAGATATAGAAAACGGTTCTGCTGCAGACATCATCCGAAGTATCGATGCTCGAGAGCGAGAGAACAGAACCTGTATCATAGGCCTGAACTGGGATTTTGAGCTCGACGACTTGCTCGAAATCGTTAGTTGTTTTGATGGCCAAGCTCTGGCTATAGTCTGCAAGGTCATGGCTCAGGAATACCGAGTTAGAGGCGGTGGTATGCCTGATCTCTTTCTGTGGGATGTCAAGGAAAAGAAAGTGATGTTTTCAGAAGTCAAGAGCGAGAACGATAGACTGAGCGATACTCAGCGATTGTGGATTCATGTTCTGACTGGGGCTGGTATCAAAGTCGAGTTGTGCAACGCGGTTGCGAAGGAAGTGAGGGTCGTGAATGTTGATTGATAGATATATATTCTGGGTATCATCAGATGTTTGGATCCAGTGTTGGTAGTCAGATCGAAGTCGTAACGAAGAGGCGAAACTCTTAATGCGCTCCATATTCTCAGCCAGGAAAAACGTGAGGCTGGAAAAAATATTTACAAGACGTCGGAAATATGGCATTAAACGAGACAAGGGGTCGTTTGGGAGCCGGGTCGACAATAACGGGTGTGTTGTCGCCGAAAAAGGAAATCATGAAGCCATCAGACGCCGAAGCGATTCTCTGCATGGACTGCAGAATACTGGACTCGAAATTCTAATTCGAGAATAGTGATCATAAGTCATAAAATCATATGGAATAAGAGAAGCAAATATGCATTCCTCATTTTCTGTTTCGAGTTCGTGCTGAGTGTGAAAGTGTGAACCCATCGCAGTGCTTTCAAGAAGCAGGGCTCCTCGAGTGAGAACACCAGGCCAGTCTCTCTGTACTATTATAATATTAATTTATAGTCTAGGCCTCCAGTTGAGACTGGAATGTGCATAGTCCCTTGGATATTTGGAACTATTTCTGTGTCTTCTCGATTCGCAGCACTGCTGTCCCAATGAGAAAGCCCTCTCAAACAAATCATCTCTAGATTCCTTATGTAGTTTAGAATCTTTTTCGTGTTCAAAATTTGCGCTAGAAGTATGGTCTGGAAATTCAGAAGTAGACTGTAGTCCCGATTACTTCCCCCGAATATGTCTGGAGGCCCAAACGTCCTGGCTTAGGTTGATATTGGAAGTTGGTTCACTCGCTCAACGTTCAAGTGCTCGTACCAAGCACATCACAACTTCTACGACTGTATGCCGTATGCCGTATGCCGTATCACACATGCTTTAATGGTGTAGATTGAAATTTCATTATCGTACGGGCCGAATGAGAGTCTCCCGACATCAAATCCAGTCTAACAAGCGAGGTGGCAGAGGATTAATAGAGCCGAATAATCTTCCTCCGTATTTAGGATTCTGCTACGAGACGCGAGCCAGTGATGCCGGTGGGTGCAGGGCAATAGCAAGTACCGATATTGATATCCGCGACCAACTATATAGCACACTCCTCTCCATTCACAACCTCCTGCCAAGACTCCGGCCTCAGCACACATTCCAAAACCTCGCCCAGTGCGTAAGGAGAGCGGGAGTTTGAAGGGAGATATTGCAATAAAACAGTGCTCCGGGGAAAGCGCGGGAAGCAAATGGAGGGGAACGAAGAGTTTTGCATAAGGCTCGACAGATTAGGTGATTACGAGTTACAGGGATGCAGGACCGACCCCCATCCCGACATCTACTGTACTATCCCCCCCCATATATTATTATTACGCAAGGGGTCCTTGTATATTATAA
>JAPZPB010000230.1:0-61722 GCA_037952635.1 Bryoglossum gracile | reverse complement strand
GTCGAGTTATGTGCGTGATGGAAATTAGATTTAAATATTTCATGAGAATTTCTAGGTAGCTTTTGTACAACGGAATCAATTAAATTTTGTTTCAAATAGTTGTAATTGAAATAAAATAAATATGCCTTTTAAATGCGTCGGATAGCAGGGCAAATCTCAAGCGAGGGGTAAAGAGGGAGGCGAACAAGGAGATTTTTTTGTATACTGTATTAATTGTATTATATCCTGCTTATAACAAAATAAATTGTAGTTATACCCCCTATATTTCTGCCCTTTAGAAATATGGTGATATTGAAGACTCGTTCAAATATAGCCTGTACTACTATGGTAATACTAGTGGAAGCACTGGGTCTGGTACGATCGTACTTGGAAGTTAGGAACATCAACCTTCAGGGTAGAAAAGGGTATTATTATAGCTGCTTATATTGCTCTAGATCTATCCCGCTGGAAGGTTTTGCACTCTCCGATAATCGACTCCTCTCACTGCTTGTCGTATATTAAAGTCAGTATGCACAGTGCTCCCCACCGTCCCTGGTAGCTCGTAGCCTCTCAAATCACGTGACCGCTTTGCGAGCGGGGCAGACGTGTTCTGTCAGTAACAAAGGTTCTACACACTTTTGTCTGGATTGTGCCAAGTCCCCGATACACCTGCTTTCTACTTGGGTCCCTCATTTTTATCCTCGAGCTCAATCTCTCGACTTTTTTTGCGCACCATGTGCGAACCCAGCCTCCAAACTCGTCGTCGGAAACGCGTCTCCTTTGGTGTTTGACTGCACGTAAGAATCGCTCTGCGTCCTCATCCCACCACTCTGCACACCACTGGTTGGCCTAGGGGTAGAAGAGTAAAAACCTGATGACCGAAATGACCGCGAGTGCCGCTGAGGCGTCAGAGGAGTGTTTAAGGATGGGGTATTAGGCGCTGAGGAGTGCCGCATCACAGGCCGTTGCGAAGGGCGAGAAAGGGCGAAGACTCGAGAGCTTCTGAAGTCGAGCTCGTCTTTCCAGTCTTGGAGGAGTATGGATGGACGACTCTCTGCGGTAGAAGGGAAGATGGGCGTACTGGGTGAAAGAGGGCTGGTTGTTGGGAATCTGGGGATGTCGAAGAATGCACTGCCGAGTGCGAGGGTTGATAGAAGGCGCGAGTCTCTATCTGTGAGCTCGGAAGGGAGATCTGAAGGGGGCGATCGAGATGGTTGCTGAGCTGCTATTTGGACTGGGGGTGGATCTCTACCGAACGACAGCGTGGAGAAGTGAGCGTTGCGGTTTGGATTCTGGCTATATGGACTCAACGGGGGTGATTGCGGCTGTTCAGTGTCGATGTTTTGCTCTTGAGGGAGGTTCTCGCTCACTGATGCTGTTGGCGATGAAGGCTCTGCATCTGGATTGGTGATTGATGAAGCGGGAGAAGGCGGACGATGTGATCTGTTAATGGTTGCGCTTCTAAATTGGGGTAAAACTGGCTGTGGCTGCGCCGTTTGTTCGCTGTTGGCTTGATTCTCGATGAGAAGAGGTGGAGCAGACGAGGGAGATACTTGAGCCGTGAAATTTGTTAAAGATTGACTAAACGGTAGCGGTAGTGAGAGGCAGGATCTGGACCAGGAGTTTCGAAGGCGAGGTGGACCGAGTCTCTCAAGGGGCAAGGAAGCGCTGGATTGGACCCCGCGATTTGGGAGGATTCTCGGGAGGGGTCTCGGGACATCTAAAGAATGTGCCTGAGCTTCAACTGCGATCCTGGGTTCTGGATTATGTGGGAGTGTCTCGTGTACAGCTATAGAATTGGATCGGGACGGCGCCATCGCCATCGGACGGCTTGGGGTCCTGAGCGACATGGACGGTCTAGGAGTAGGTGCTGCAACTCGAAGTCGATCGCCGAGATCGATTACAGTTCCAACTGCTTGTTTCTGCAGTCGTTCGGATACACTCCAGAGCCTTAATGGCTCTATACCGTTCGCTCTTCCATTCTCCAGTGAGATTCTTAAAACATCAACCAAAGACTGATGAAGTTCGCGGGAAATTCTCAACAAACTTCTTTTTGTAAGTTCTACGGATACTTTAGCACTACAATCCCGGATGTACCTGGCTGCTGGATACATACCATCGCCTCCATTCCCTAACACTTCATCATGCCTTCTCGCCAGCTCCGTACATTTCTTGTCGACATTCGCAGCGCCCACTTCTAGTGAATCCTCCAGTTCCGACTCTCCCGGCTTTTTCTTGCTCCTTGTTGCCCGCCATCTTCGGAAAAGATCGCTGCCGGTATGGAATGCCAGAACAACTGTAAGTTATCGCAATTAGCTACTTCAACATCTATTTGAGAACAGGAAACGAGGTCGAATCTTCAGATCATAAAACAGCAATCGGCAGCCTTGTTCGGAACATCAGAGAAGGGAAAATGCCCGACGTCTCACCGCTCTGTCACAAGCGAGAAGATGAGATGGAAATATCTGTGAGATTGTAACATACTTCCTGCAACAGCACTAACCATGGAAGTATCGCTTGAATCGGCCTCCATCGAGATTACTCTTTACATTTTGGCAGGCACAAAGTTGATAAAGGAAGCAGTGAGGTCAGAAAGGTCTTCGATAAAGGCACTGGCGAAGCAGATGCTCAGCCTCACTTACACTCGAGCCCTTAACGCTGGTGGCTGCAGCCAGTTCCGAACCCGCTCCATATCATGTTTCAACTTGCTTATGTCGCTTGCCGCAGATTTAATGTTAAACCCAATTGATACGTTGATTTAAGTCCACGGCGTTGAGGCGTATTGATTTTATGCAAGTACCTTCAATGATGGGGCTGGCGTCTTGCAACAGGCGCATTTGAATGCACCCTCCTGCCTTTTCATCCACTCCACATACTCCACGAATATTCATTAGCATGCGGCACAGTCAGTCAAGTGTTCTAGTAGGCGCTCTTCAGCCTTGTCACAAATCTTGTTCGCATCCTTTATCTCAGCTGAGGCTCCTTCATCTTCATCTCTCATGTTCTGTCGCTCAACAGCCCCTCCATGATCGTCTCGTTTTTCATCCGATCTCCTGCAAATATCGCCAGTGCGCAACGCGGAAGTAGTTAGCTTGCAATCTGCTCCTGACCTCCAACTAATTCACGCTCAATTTTATCCTTTAAATGTCATTGTCCTAGTACTGCACAGGCGGCGGAGCCTCGTCAATCCATCGAAACAGTCGGAATAACCTCTTTGTCGACATCGTTCAGTCTATCATCTCTAAACCTTTGTTGCATCTATCTAGATTCTGGTTATAATCTTCCTCGCGCTCAGCACCGCAAGCGGGATCACTAGATTACCATGCCTTTAAACATGGCGGATAGGCAGCTGAGGATCACCCATTTTGCGGCTCAAAATGGACTGAATCCCTCTCCTGGATGGGTCAAACCCGCTGGGTCTGGACCAACAGTTACATTTCGAACCGCTCAAGATGAAACTGAAGCCTATGAAACCATGAATCAGGCCCACACATCGAGGCGAACATCAGATAACCGGACTGGTATCAAGAAACTTCTTACATCCAAACGCAAACCATCGGAATACAAAGTCAGGGAGATCCTGACCGCCCTGACAAATGTGGTCAACAACAATGGACGACCTGGTATAGTGGAAGTGTTGCTGGACCTGCTCCTGGAAAATGGAGGCGATATAAATGTTGTGTCGAAGAGCAAGTCGATCTGGAAAAAAGTGAGTAAGATCGATCAAGAAGAAACAAGAACGGATCTCCTCTCAGCTGCCACGAGATTTGGCCGTGTCGATATCGTTCGCCTCCTGGCACCCCATTCTGATCAAGCAAGTCTTGATCAATCTCTCAATATCGTGCTACAAGAACCCCTTGGCCAGATCAACGCGGCAGTTGTCGAAATCATCCTCTCTTACGGTGCTAACACCGGTCTACACTCTGAAATATTCAAGGCAGCTGTCTCAGCGGAAGATCAAGATCTCGTTGCACTCCTCTTAAGCGCGCCAAAGCCAATACCGACCCAATGCATGACTAATGCGTTGTGGTCGGCAACACAGGCGGGTTCTCTACGCATGGTATTTCTTCTAGCCCTCTCAGATGCTGATGGCAATGATTCAAATGGGAAGGCTCTCAAGACAGCAGTGCAGGCTGCTCGTCACGATCTTGTCACAGCAATTACTTTATGCAAAGTACCGCCTTCGACTGCAATACTCGACCAGGCTATTCCCATGGTCTTCTCGAATCCCGCGACGATAGACCTGGAGAGGCAACAGCTTATGGAGGTTCTTCTGTACGCAGGTGCTCGAGGACCTGGTTCGGACTGGTGCTTGCTTCATGTCACAAAACTTATCACATCTGTGCCGCCTCCAGATGATGATACTGCACTTATCAGCATGCTTCAGACACTGATCATGAACTCGGCTTCCCTTGAGTTCGAGAACTCAACAGCTCTCAAGGGCGCAATTGGATCGTGCGGACTGGATTTAATCGATATATTTCTTTCTTCAGAAAACCTCACTCCGCACCTGGCGACCATTGCCTTCACTGCAATCAGCCCCCGTGCTACCCCTGAGGTCTTGGTAGCCATAGGCTCAAGACTTCTGGCAAAAGGAGCGTCTGGTATTCCGCTCCACGAAGCACTGATTTACGCGATCAGAACGGATCATGCCGAGGCTGTGGAAATGCTTGTTGACCGCCGCGAAGCCAACAGAGCCTCGGTTGACTATAAAGATGCCACTGCTTTGAAAGATGCAGTAGCGAGGGAGAAAGTACACTTGGTGAGGCTTCTGTTATCTGGTGGACCAGGCAAAGATTCGGTTTCGAAGTCCTTTCCTGGCATTTGGAGGTGCAGCAAGGAAGGGAGATACAACTTGGCGAGAGAGCTTTTGGATCACGGAGCTGGGGGTCACACAGTGGACAGTGGTCTTATTGGTGCTGTTGCAGAGCGTGGCCCAATGCGAGACGAAAGACTTATCGATCTCCTGGTTAGTCAGGGAGCCGATGTGAATTTCGAGAATGGCAAAGCAATCGACACCGCTACACGGTCGTTTGACTTACCCGTCCTAGATGTGCTACTGTCTAGCAGCGATGTCAGACCCGAATCTCTCATCCTGGCTTTCAAGACAGCCATGGCTCTTCGGCCCTTCTCCAACCGAGCCATTGCTAGCAAGAGATTGATCAGTGCTGGGGTCGTTGGGCAAGAGGTCAATCAAGCCCTTATCATTGCAGTCAGCGAAGAAGCTAGTGATACCACCTTTTTGAAAATCCTCGCCCCAGCTGCGGACGTCAATCACAAGACTGGAGGTGCGTTGGTTTTGGCCATTAAAAATGGTCTCCCACAACATACACAGGTCCTTCTTGGAAAGACGGGCGTCATGCCGAACTCGACAACGCTTGATAACGCTTTCGCGGCTGCGATGAATCATCAGCTGTGCTCAGAGCAATCGAGGTACTGCCGCATGCTTCTAGAAGCCTCACCACCGGGGCAATCTTCCTCTACTGCGCTTTTGAAAGCTGTAACAGCTGGCAAGTTAGAACTATGCAAGCTAATGCTACAATATAAAGCCTCCGCAGACTTTGAAGGAGCTACGGCTGTGGTGACAGCTGTAAATACACAAAATGTAGCAATACTCACGTCCCTTGTCCAAGCAAGCTCTCCGCCACTCCAGAAGGAGAGTTTGGAAGCCGGTTTTGTTACTTCACTTGCCATCGCCAACAATGCACGCAGGATAGAGCTAGCGAAGATAATATTGGAAGGGGGTTTGAGGGGAGATGCTGTTCATACCGCTCTGATTGCAGAATCTGGGAAAGGGGATAGCAACCTGGCAATGTGCACTTTGATGCTGAAATATGGTGCATCATTGGATCACCAGCACGCCGAGGCACTGGATACTGCGACTCGAATTGGGGCCACTGAACTGCTGCGCATGATGCTGCTGGCGGGGCTTTCGGGAAGGCCCTCAGATGAGTCTCTCTCCAGAGCCTTTGCCACTTCTCTGTCACTGGATCCTAGCCTTAGATCTTTGGTGGTAGATATTATCATGCAAGCAGGAATTTCACCGTCACGAGTTCAAGAATTAGATCAGGCTCTGCTGAATTTGGTCCAGGAACACACCCCAGATATAAACAGTATCGGGGTTCTTCTTGGGTATGGCGCCTCGGTTCATTTCAGCAGCCACCAGGCTCTGATATTCGCTGCTTCACGAAGCCAGCTTGACTTGTTACGACTTCTCATACAGTACTCTAAGGACAGTTCTGCAACATCCATTGTGTTTGAAGAAAGACTTGTTGCAAACAACTTCTGGACAACAGAAGCCGGGATTAATATTATGGAATTGCTTCTTCAAAACGGCGCCAAAGGGGAGCACGTCAACATGGCTTTGATTCTCGCAACTTCTGAATGGGACACCGAACCCATTGCACACCAGTTTGTTACTCTCTTACTTCAGTGGAACGCATCTGTCGATCATCGTGGCGGCCGAGCTTTACAAATAGCGGCGGAGAAGGGAGATCAAGAACTTCTCAGTCTTCTCTTGACCGGCTTTCCAAAGACTGAATCAGTACTGATGGCTTTCCCGCACCTGTTCAGTTCTGGGAAGGACGAAGAAACCATGCTCTCCTTGATCGAGCTTTTAAGTGGCCATCTTGATACGGCATCTCCCCATGCTTTCGTCCACCCAGATATTCCAAACCCCATCGTGTTCCTAGCCATTGGTCGCTACCCGAAAAGTCACAAGATTCTGACTGCTGTGCTAGACGCTGGGTTTTCAATCGATCATAAGATGTATCAGGAGTTGGGAGAGGATCATGGTAATGATGAGATCACCGCTTTGTTTTGGGTCCTATGCCTCCCGGCTGGGACTGTAAGTGAGCCTTTGATAGCGACGCTTATTGAACGTGGTGGTAATATTCCCTTTTCACATCAACCGTACCCTCAACTAATATCATTGCAGCCTCTGTTAATGGTCACCCACGACCCTTACTTCACTTGGCAATCACCAAATGCTATCCCAACATAGTTCAGCAACTCATAGAAGCCGGTGTGGACCTCGATGTCACCAATCCTGATGGGACTACGCCCTTGAACTTAGCATTCAAGGCACGCGACTTGAAAACAATGAATGCATTACTGGAAGCCAAGGCAGAACCGAACGAAGGCACATTGCATGACGCTGCGCATAATCTCGACTCGAAAGCAATTGAGATGTTACTTGGCTATGGACACGACCCCAATATGCCTTCAACCCGACATGAAGGAAGAAGCGCAATGGCAGAACTATGCCATCAAGCTCCCTTCTTTGCACCCCAATGCAATCCCACTAATATCAAGAAATCCGTTAAAGCTCTACTCCAGGGAGGGGCTCACACTGACATAAGAATCATTACCAAGGATGAAAATGAACGGTCCTTACTCATTCTATGTCTCGACAGCGCCATGCCACATTTGATGACGGAGGCTTTCCTGCACTGCGACCAACACCAATACATTAATGAAGATTTCAACCTCTACACCAACGGCGAATACACATTCTCCCCATTAATGTACGTTGAGAAGGGGATCTGGCGTGGCGAGGGTGCCCACCGTCAGAACATTATCAACCTGCTCAGAAATTACAAAGCCAGTCGCCGGTTCTGGAAGAATGAAGGTGAACAACCAAGGGACTGGTGCGGAGCACCGGACGAAATTATCCAAGCCGAAAAGAAGAGGATGGCCGAAGTTGAGGAAATTCAGCGGATTCAGCGGGAATCGGCTCAGAGATTGCTCATCCAAGAGCAAGAAGCCCAAGCAGTCATGGCCATGAGGGAGAAAGAGCACGAAGTCGTCAAGCGTTTAGCGCAAGATAGGCATAATACCGAATTCGCAGCCTACCAAGCGCGGCTTAATGCTGACCTCGCGCATAAGGAAGAACTTGCCGCTATTGAAGAACGGAAGGGTCAATTGCGTCTGGAGAACGTGAAGCAGCAGAAGGCCATCGAGTACAAGGCGCTAAGCGAGGTGAAGCTCATGGAGGCGAAGGAGAGGGAACACAGTATGCAGTTGATGAAGACAGAGAAGGGGCTGGTTGACAGTCGTAATGCGTTGGGGAAGACGGCTATTGAGGCCGCGAAGGTGGAGTTGCAGTATAGACAGGCAGGCCTGGGAGCCAGTTCTGCGAGACCGGCGCTGATGGATGTTTCTGGGAGAGGGAATCACCTTCCTTACCCGACCAACTGACTCCTGGGGGCTCTGTTTTGCTCCTGTCTTTCTGGTATTTTGTTCACTAGAGCTCACAAGAACTTTAGGTTCACCGAGAATAAAAGGGATTACGACGATGAGAAGAGAAGTGTTGGGATGTTTTACGTAACTTAATTAAGCTTGCTTTATTACTTTTAATCCCTCCTCACGTCCCCGTCACTACGCCAAATCCGCTATAAGAGGTAGCATATTATTATTCTATTCAATTACAAATAGAGACCTAGTAAGGATACAAACCTCTAGACATTATACTTATAATAATAATATAGAGTAAAGTTAAAGATCCTATTCTAACTTAACTATATAGATATAACTAGGTTTAAAGCTTAACTCTCTTGAAGTATATAAAGTATAAAATAATAGGCTAAAGCCAATTTATTGCCTTTAATAATAAAATATTTTTTCTTTTCGTTTTATATTTGCATTAAATTCTTTAACTAGTTTATTATATTTTGCCTCTTATAAAGTTGCTTAATAAATTTATCGAGGCAATTTAGCCCTAGCCTCGCGCTTAGCCTTACCCGAGCCGCTTAAATAATTAATTAAAGTTTATAATATATATTAAAGAAAATTGCTAAAATAGTTAATTAAGGGATAATTAATTAAGATTATTGAATATACCTTTGGATAGTGGTCTGCATAGTACGCTCTCAATATCTCCTGACAATTGTCTGACCAGCTTAATTTGGAATATGATGGCCCAACTGCAGCTGATGTTGCATCGGGCTTAACCTCTTTCGCGGCAGTTTCTATAAGGCCAAGCTTTATCGACGTTGCGGGGCTCAGCCAGGTGGTCATCGTTCGCAGCACTGCAAGGTATTTCTTGCGCGTGTCTGGCTTTGAAAAGCTGAAATACGCGAATAGGGATGTTGGCCACAAAAAAAGTATCGGGCAGGAGTCTTACTTTGGGTGGTGAAAGCGCGGTTGGGAGCTTGGATGCTTCTGTCTATTCATTAATTTAACTAATGCCACGTGATACGCTGAACTTTAAGGTTATATACTTCGTAGAAAAGCAGAATCAAAAATGGCTCTTACACACTTGCTTTTTAGGTTTCTGCGCTTCCACTTTGGATCCCATCAACTGTCGGCGGTAGATGGACGATAATATCTTTCTACTATCGCAAACATTTCAAGCCACGCAGCTTAAGCTGTTATATAACTAATCTGTAGAGAGAAACCATTATGGGACGATCCTCCTCGAATTCCCCGGCGCGGATCACAAGATTGGCCGACTTCCGACTTCCGATTTCCGAACAACCTAGTATCACGTGATTGGCGCCTGCAAGGTACCGGATGAAGCATAACTGACATACTAAGGTATTGCACAAATCGCCTTTGCGCGCCCTTGATTTACATTCACATCAAGAATCAGAAGTTTACTTCCAAAAAATATCTCCTCCACACATTCGCGCTTCAAATCTACATTCAACTCACTAAGCCCTTCTATCCCCTCGATAATTCTCGAAAGCTTAGCTTCGCAAGGTATCCGTATATCCTTGCGACTATGTCTTTCATCCGTTGGATTTTCTGTTGGTCGAATTGGAGAACGTTGCGCTGGCCTTCGACTCTCCTTGCTCGCATCATCAGCACGATATCGTGGCTATGGGGTAATCATGACGGGAAGGTTTCGATTGAGCAGGTTCTTGAGAGTGGTCTAGAAGGCTCTGCTACTGAGGAGGTAGGCTACGAGAGACTGTCCTAATGCAATGCTTATTCTCTAAAAAGCTTATACTTAGGACCCGGCTATCGCAACTATTAAAGATGTCAAACTTATCGCCGGTATCGGACACTATGTGCGGGATTCAAAGGGCGATTTTTTAGCCAGTGGTGCATCGGGGATTCTGGAACGCTTACCATATGGTGATGTGGTTAAATCGCCATGGCCTGGCTCTGGAGCAGACGACTGCCGTAAGGAAATAACGACTGAAAGCCAGATATACAAGAGGCTAGGCCGGCATCTCCGCCTGGTTCGAATCATCGATTGGGATCCAAAACATTGCGTCCTTACTATGGAATATATGCCAAATGGTAGCTTGAAGGATTTTCTCCTCGTTAATAACGACACGGTCTCTGTAACACAGCGACTCCAGTGGGCACAGGAGGCGGCTGAAGGACTTCAGCTGTTACATGTCGCAGACGTGATTCACTGCGACGTGGAACCTAAAAGTTTCCTCCTAGACGCAAATCTCAGTCTTAAAATTGCAGACTTCAGTGGCTCATCTCTTGAAGGCTCACGAGCATCAGCATGCATAGGGAAAAGGTTTTCGCCGCCTGACTTGGATTGGCGCCGCCAACCGACGGTACAAGATGACCTGTTTGGGCTCGGCTCTACCATCTACTATATCATGACAGGCCAACACCCCTTTCAAGAACTGCCTAGCGACGAAGTTGAAGACAACTACAGAACTCACAAGTTTCCTGATGTATCAAACATAACGTGTGGAAGCATCATCAAGCGGTGCTGGTATTCCGAGGTGGCCTCTGCTCAAGAGATATATGATTTCATACAAAATATGGCATGAATTGTAAGATTGCCAGTCGCATCCTCTCATCATTGCTAATGAGTGACAAGATCAAGAGCATGCTTGCTCTAGTTGTAATATCGAACTTTCCCAACCAAATACCCGAATCATTGAAAACCCCCATTGCTCTGACCCATTAGGCAATCCTAACCCCACGAAATATCTGCATCAGGACTTCCTACTCAAGTATACGTTGATCGCTACTGGTTGTCTTTTGAACAAGCAAAACTCTAGCGCGCAGAGTAGCCCTCGTCTCTGTGGTTGGGGCACATGTCACGGCTCGTGCTCTGACCCTGTGGCTTATCTGGCGGGTTTGCGCATTGTACCCGAAGCTCGCGCCTCTGGACAGAAGTTCAAGACTCTCTCAGTCGTATTGCACGAGCTAGGACAGCCGCGGTACGATTTTGTTGTGACGAGGTACTCGCACATTTTGTAACTAAACTTCTTAGCCTTCTTATTAAGAATCTTAGATATCCGTCCAACTAACCCGAGAACTTTTACGTTACGTCCTGGCAGTCGGCGAATGGTACCTGATGAAATTGATCAGAGATCGAATTGTTATAGAGATGAGCTTGATTTATAGTTGAGCGCACACGAGCCTTGGTCTTGGCGCCCGTATTAGTTATAGGCATTAGTGGCATCCCTTAACATTCACCGCATTTAGAAGAGGCCGCAACAGGAGCAGGAACAGGGTTTCGATGGTGTGAAGAGGGCTTGTCTGATTTGTTTAAGGAATTGATTGGACCTCTACTTCAAATAACGCCTCCTTTATATATGCGTTTAGGATTTAAAAAGAGCCTTTACTAAGGAGCTAATATTATAATTATTTAACTTAAAAAGGGAAATATTAATTGAAATAAATTCGTTAGACTATGCTATTAAAGTAATTCTTAGCTAAAAGGGCAAGACTAAGAGATTGTCACGGGGCCCTGGCCTCGTGACCACGCTAGACCCACTAGCGTGGCCATGATCCTCACCTTGGCGAGGATCGCCACATCCTTTAGTCTTCCTTAAGTTTCAGTCAATCAATCAGTATTCAGTTGCTCCCTGTTCGAACCTTTGGTGACCTTTTGGACCCAACCCCTTACAGAGATAATAATTAATAATATATTTGTCACAGAATATAGCCCCCGTTATATAATCTTTATATAGAGAGTTGGGGGCTCGAGAGCATATAGGCATATAGCTTATGCTCTCTTGCATATTGAGACGCCGGCTCTGCTTTTGGCGCTCCTGGGCTCATGGCCCTATTAGTCATGTGCTCTTGAGCCGCATGCCAAGCCACTAGCATGCGGGCTACCTGTATATATTCCGTAGACCTCCTTTTCATAGCTCTTTAGTTTTGAATCCTTGAATAGGTTGTGGAATTGCTCCTGCCGTCTCACATATATATATTATAATTATATAATTATTTACTTTCTCTTTCTCTTTAGATAGATATTTATATAACTACTGTAGTAGGGTAGAATGCCCTAGTACTGGCATTGGGAACCGGCACTGGCTCTGGCATTGGCAATGGCAATAGCGGTACTAGCGGCCCTGGCGTGCGCAGTGGTTTGTGGGTCATGTGGTCGCAGTCATGAAAGTATAAGTGCTGGTTTTTTTATTTAGGAAAATTAGCAAATAAGACAAAGAAACCGAATATAAATTTATATTTATAAGGATTGTCAAAGGCTATTTAGTTGCAGAGTTCGTCAATAAAGAGGGTTCAAAAGCAAATAGGTTGAATCCTTTTGTCGCACCTTTATATTCCTCAGACCATTCTCCAGATTCGGATTTGGGCATTAGCATTGCGAGGAGTGTTGGTTGCTACAAATGGTTCATAGGAAGCTATCCAATATATTGATACAACTAAATTTGGTACCACATTTCCTAAGTCTTCAATTGCTATTGTCCTTTGTGTGTGCTCGGCGCTTGGCCTCTTTGGTCGAAGCTGGATAAATTGATCTCCTTCTCTAAATGCTAAGAACCTTGTCCGTTACTCAAGAGGGTCTCCGCAAAAACGAGTTTCCCACTGGTCGTTGATATGGACTTTTGGATGACTGCCATTTCCGACTTCATAGCTAGCAGCACCTCCTTAGCCGTTTGGTATTGGTGGTTCCAGCATCCCTTGACCACTTTCCCGCCACTTAACATGGACACATCTGGAAAGACACCCGCCGCAAACATCTGATTCACGTCGGTCTCATAGGAGCGCTTTTCATCTATAGTTACCGGGGGTTGCCCTTCTCTATATGGCCAATATCCTGTCAGGATAGTATAGATAATGGATCCTAGACTGAAGATATCAATTGCTGGTGTCGACTCCCACGGCAGTCGGGGGTCAAAGAAAGGATCATCAGGGAGGTGGTGGACCTTCGATCCCAGCTCATCACACCTCGCTCCGCCAAAGCCGCAGAGTCAGAGGTCAAGCGATAGTTCAGCTGTAGCATGTACTAAGAAATTTTCGGGTCGCAAGTCCGAGTGTATTATCCCCTTGCTGTGCACATAAACAACAGCTTCAACCGCTTGCAGAGACCATTTCCAGCGCAGAGAGTTATCAATGACTGCGATGTTAGAGTCAAGGTATGCTTGCAGATTTCCATGGCTTGCTTCGCCAAGCAGAATGCCCTTAGTATGAGCTCCCAGGTATCTGTTAAGAACGCTTAGCTTCGCGGCCACGTTTGGTTAGAGGGGTAAGCAAACGGAACAGTCCTAAAGTGGCCGCCTAGCTTCTCTAGAATCCGTCGTTCAAAGGAGATAGATCTCTCCATTTCTTCCTCTAATTTTTGGCGGTTGGGGTTTCCTTCCCAAACCTTCATAGGTGTCAGAAAACACGTGCATTTCACGTGTATGAGTGCTTTGTCAGCTACGCATTCCTATATAAATTACCCCTTATATAACTTACTTATATCTAATATATTATCACTGATTCTATCACAACTTGATAGATTAGAAGTCTTAGATGCACTACTATCAATATTTACCTCTTACTAACACTATAACTAGTTTTACTAGTATTTTCTAGTACTATAAGAAACACTAAGATGCTATTAACTAAAATTAACTACCTCGCCTTTCTAGGCCAAAAGACAGAATTCCAATAGATTAAGGAGGGTCTTGTTGCATAGTTAAATAGTAATAACTATGCTAAATAGTTAATTAATATAAATAGTATTCTATAAGCTAATAACTATAATCGTATTATTAAAGGTATAAAGCTATTACCTTTTGCTAAAAGCAGACTTGCTAGTAATACTCTATGCACCTTATATAATAATCGATTAATAATAGCTATGCAAATACTACTTATAGCTATTCCGGCTATATTTAATAACAAGATAGCTATATTCTTTGCAATTAGAGACGCTACTAGAATCTAGAACGCACTAAAGGTATATAATCGAAGCTAGGATAAAACCTATATATTATTAACTTATAACGCATTTAACTGCCTTAAATTCAACCTAGGAAAAGAGATACTATATAACTTTAGCGGTATGCTAAGATAGTTCTAAATAGCTTTGCGGAACTTATTAAGCCCGATTTTAAATATATAGATTCTATATCGACTTCTTAGATTACTTTTAAATAAGCCTAGCTAGATTTAAGCAAAGACGTTCTACTAGTAGAGTAAGGCTACGCTAAAAGAGGCTATTCGACTGCTTTAACGTATAGAGTATAATAATAAAGCTCTTTTAACTACTAGTGCAAATTATATTAACCCCGGATCTATAAGCGAAAACATAAGCAAATTATAAGGGTTAGATAAGAGGGCAGAGAGGGGCAAAGGAGTAACAAAGTTTAAAGATAAAGGGAATCGATCTAGAGGCCGATTTAGGCATAATCGATTAAGCAAAGGCTATTTTAGAGGGCATATATAGGCTTTAAAGGCAAATGCGGATTAATGCTCTTTTTACTTTAAGAAGAATTACCGCGAGTCTAAGTATAAGAATAAGAAGAGGGTGCTTGCGGGCAACTATAAGGCTATAATAAGCAAGAGTAGTATAAGAGGTGGGAATAGTAGTAAGAAGAAGGAAATTAGATATATAGTTAAAGAGTCGAACTATATAGTAGTTAAAGAAGGCAAATATAATAACGGTTTTAATTACTTTAATGCCTTTGCTTATACTACTAAAAGTGCTTATTTATTAACTCTAGACTTATTTTATATAGACTCTAGCGCGACTCGATATTTTATATATAATTAAGCCGATTTTACCTTAATTAAGAGATAGATAACCTAAAAGCAAGTACGCGTTACTAATAGCATATTCTATAAAGCGAAAGGCTATAGCGATATATAACTAGAAACAATAACTAGCCTAATCGTCTTAAAAGATATATAGTAGATACTTAACTTTAAGGCAAAATTAATTAGCACGATAGCACTTAACAAGGATAATATATCTATGCTATTTATAAACTATAAGGCAATAGCGAGAAAAGGAGGCATAAATAGACTTATTATCTTTATAGCTAGCTAAGGCTATAGATAATATATCCTTAACACTATAGAATACGCCTTGCAATTAATATAAGAAGGATCGACTAATACCCTAAGGGGCCCTTAGGAAATAGCAAGTGTCCCTTAGGAGGAAGCTACGACCCTAAGGGGTGCTAGGGCGAGTATAAAAACCTCGATCCTGCCTAAATTCCTTTCCTCTTCTTTAATATAAAGCTTAACTAGAAAAAGTATAAGTTATTTAAACTCTTAGCCTACTTATAAAGCTATAGGGAAGACACTATATAATCTGCTATATTATCGTCTTTTATATACTAATTATTAGTATATTAATATACTATAAGATTATGCAATTAACTTAAAATTTAAGAAGAAACTATCGTTAATCGGCGATAGTATTTGCAAACCATGCCTTGCTAGCTATATAAAGGCAAAGTATAATAAATCGATAAATATATATACTTATTATAAAATCCGAAAGCTATATACAGATATCTCTAGCTAGCTTATATAGTTAGTCTAAGGCTATAACTACTTCCTGCTCGTTTACGATAATACTATAAGGAAGTGCTAGATACGCTTACTTAAAATAAAGAATATAAGTAAGATATTGCCTTATTTAAAAGACTTTAAATTATCTCTTAAAAAGAAGATAAAAGAGAAAGTAGCCTATTAAAGATATAATAATAGTAAGGGCGAGTTTAGAGCCGCATTTATAGCATAGCTATTGCTTAATAGTATTATATATAAACTAAGCCTTTCTTATAAACATTAGATAAATAGAGTTATTAAACGGGCAATTAGGCTAATTAAGGAAATAATGCAGTTAATGCTATATGCAGCTAACTTGCTAGATGCTATATAGTGCTATGCGGCAATTTATGCTATTTAGGTATATAATAGAGTGCTTACCTTAGCATTACTATTTGGGCTAGAGGCAGATTTACTTGTTAAAAGGCATATTACCCTATATGCTGCATATTCGGATAAACTACTAGAATTCTATAAATTAAAGGTATTTAGAAGCTTCTATAAAGTACTATTCCCTTTAGAGCTATATCCTTAAGCACTTAAGCCTCGATTTAGACTAGAGGACTATATCTAGGTAAGACTTAATAGAAATAGGATTGCGAAGTGCCTTAATAGAGAAACTCTAGAAGTTAAAGTATTAGCAAGTATTAAAGTTAATAAATATAAGTTCCTTAGCATTAAGTGGAGTAAGCTAGAATAAGAAATAATAGTGCTTATAAGACCTAGTATAAAAAGGAAGGCTATTAGAAGGGCAAAAGCTCTTAAACAAGCCGCTAGGCATATGCTACTATAGTTATACTTGCAAGCTATAGAAGGACTTATAAGCTTTAAAGTAGAACTAGAAGGAGATACTATTATAGTAGACTTTATAGGCTCGCGTACTTACGCTAAAGCAAAGGAAGTAAGCTTGTATACTATAAAGAAATCTATAAGCACTAGAGACTATACTATTAAGCCGCCGAAGACTATATCTTAAGCAAGCTAGATTATTAAACTAATATCTAAAGCAAAGATAGTATTTAATAAATCTATAGCTATAATAGTTGCTAATAAGCAAACTATAAAGGTAAAGGCGCTTGCCGCATTTATACTTCTTTAAGAGAATATTATAGTAGAAAAGGCCTTATAGAAGGACGCTCTTAATTAGAAACCTTTTATACTTAATAAACTTAACTCGCAGAAAGATAATAGCATATATACTATTTATTATAGAACACCGCTTGCAAAGCTAGTTATAGCAAAGTAAGTACTTAAGAAGAAATTTCGTGCTAATAGCACTATTAAACGCTATAAATCACGGCTTGTGGCGCGTGGATTTAAGCAAGAATATAGCCTCGATTACTTCGAAACTTTCGCGTTTATAGTATGCTATATAACTTTATATATGCTACTTGCGAAAGCGGCCGCGGAAGGCCTCTTTATTTAATAATTAGATATTAATATCGCGTTTCTTATACTTAACTTGAAGGAAAACGTATATATAGAAGTGCCGAAATACCTAGAATAGGTAGAACTATAATTAATTAGAGAGAACTAGCGCGTATACCTTAAGTTATGCAAATCGCTCTATAGACTAAAATAGGCTTTAAGGGTATAGTTTAAGATAGTAAAAGCCTACTTTATTAATAAAAGCTATACTTAATTATCTGCGGATCCGAACTTCTTTATTAAAGATAATATTTATATCCTTATATTCGTTAATAATATGCTAATTATAGGGAAGAAATCGCGAGCTAATATTAAGAAACACTTTATTATAAAGAAATAGTCTTATAAGGACCTTAAAGAAGCTTATATATTTATAGGCTTCTAAATTAAGAGAAATATAGTCGCAAGGATAATTACTATATATTAGGAACTCTATATTACAAAGCTACTTAAGAAGCTTAGAATGCTCGATTCTAAGCTATAATTTACGCTTATACTACCTAGTATAGTTTTAAAGCTAATAACAACGCTTGAAAGTAGCGAAATTAATAAAAAAAAAACGCTTAAAGAAGCTAAAAAGTCGCTATATAGAATAATTATAGGCTTATGCATTTACTTCTCTAACTATACGCGTTTTAATATAGCTTACGCTATAGGGCAATTAGCACGATTTATAGCTAAGCTATCTTAAATATACTTTAAATACGCGAAATACTTCTTATATTACTTTAATAGCACGAGACGCACTAGCATAATATATAGTAAGATTGCAGATAGAATAAGGAGCTTAGATTAGAAGATATATATAGACGCTACTTAAGCTATAGAGAATAATAGGAAAAGCTTTTAAGGCTAAGTAGTAGTAAGGAATAGAGGAGCCGTGTTATAGCAAGCAAATCGTTAGAAATTAATATCTATAGCATTATAAGAGGCTAAAATTATCGCTATAAGTAAAGGAGGAAAGGAAAGTGCCTAGCACGAGAAATTAGCTCTAAACCTTAAAGAAAAGCATTGTATACTAATCTTATACTACGATAATAAAGCCGCTATATTATAGCATTAAGATTAAGGCAAGAATTACCTAAAATCTAAGTATATTAAACTATAATACTTCTATACTCGAAATAACTTTATTGCAACTAGATAGCTATAAATTAAGCATATCGCGGGTATAGAATAACTAGTAGATTGTTTTACGAAGCAATTAAACCTTTATATAATAGAGAAATACTATAGAACGCTTAGAATAACAATTATAAGGAATTTAAGGGCATAAAAGACGGAAATAGAGGCAAATTAGATCTTGGCATAATCTAAGGCTAAAGGTGGCCGTATTTTCAAGGCATTATAGGCCGCGGAAAGAAACAAGTTGATTATGCCAAGTTAAGGGCTAAATTAACGCTATTTAGAGGGCTATTTTGTTTGGAAAGTAGTCTATTTATAGACTGTTTTTAGACCGATTTTAAGACCGTTTTGGGAATATATAACTGCTAAGCTATTTTAACTAGCGCGGATAGCTATAAGTACTCTTATAGTGCAACACTGTACTATATAGTGGGATACTGAACTCTATAGGAGATATAGGTATTATAGGCTTTAATTTGAGGGCCTATTGCATAAGTTAATAAGGCTCTACACTAGAGCAGTACACTTGCTTGCTATCACGCATGGGGGAGTGTCAGAAAACACGTGCATTTCACGTGTATGAGTGCTTTGTCAGCTACGCATTCCTGTATAAATTACCCCTTATGTAACCTACTTACATCTAATATATCATCACTGATTCCATCACAACTTGACAATAGGCGACTTGATGATGTGGCCAGTGTCAAAACGAAAGAAGTCCGAGGTAGAACCGCGGTACGGTAAAGACTCCATTCTGTGGCGTGAGGGTGCTTAGTGTTTGAGATGGACTGGTATGTGTTATTGAGGATGAGAGTCGAGGTGTGGATGCCCCCCGTTGGTCTGAGACTAAGTCACCTCGCTTATTCTCGGATCTTGGCCTTTTCCAGACATATGTAGTGCTTTTTCACTACAATACTGAGGATAAGCAGAAAGCCACAAGAGCTTGAAAATTTGGTTAATAAATGGTGACTACTAGCTAAGCAATAACACCCAACAATCACTTGCTTGCAAATGAATGTGATGACCTGGGATTTCATTCATCCGCAGAAGTACTCCAGTAGCTCATTGCTATCGACCCGCCAAGTATTCAGATCCCTCTTCGCGATTATCAGCAATGAGAGCCGGCCTGGCGAGAAGGCGCTTACACTTCGTTCATTAGGGGTTTCGGCAGCTGAACTTTCCGCATTTACTTCCAACATGTTTAGAGCCCAAAGTGTTGATTTTGACTGTATGGTCAGGTTTATCCATATTGTCGTAAGATTTGAATTTGCCTTTTTCCTCTTCCTCGTCGCCACACGCCCATTCTTTCAGGGACACTGTCTTCTCGCACATCTTAGCACGGGAGATTAGTGAGGACTCCTCATCTGTCAAGGAAATGGAATGCAGCGTACTGTTGTTCTCATTTTTTCAGCTGAGACTTCCTTCGAGAGTAGTGATGAAAGATTATTCCCACACAGCCCCCCTTTTATATTCCAAGGTTGTGATATTACATCTCCGGCGTGCAGGGGAAATGTAGGGCCGTCCTTTACTACACAGACCAAAATATATGCATTGCCTCTCTGTCTACTCCGCCATCGATATCTTGCACTTTTGCCACTTTCTTCTCTTATCTCTCGGAAATGCCTCTTCAATTATGTGTAAACAATACTGGTACACTTGCGATGGCTGTGACCAGCGGGAGATATCCTCCACGGTCCACACCAACCACCCTATGTATGATAACGCTAATCCGTGGAAGCTCTGAACTCAGATGTACTATTTTTAATATCAATTTGGAGAGGCCAGGCTTTTTTTTCCCGCTTGCTCATGTCTTTCTCCGGCTTAAAGGAGCGCTCTGAACCTACAGCCATCGATTCGCCCTCTCTCTTAAATGTATATCACATGGTCAATCTCATTTGCAGAGACATCTCCTCGTAAATCCATAACCAATTTCATATTAGCAGTGAATCTGACTTTAAGAGAAAGTAAGTAAACAAGAGGACGTCTTCCAACGAATAGGTGTAAAAACGCCAGATGACGAGGAAGCCGCGCAGTGAATCGCGAAGCTCCAAAGTCAATTAAACTTATATAGATTAATAAAGATGGGCTCTTCATTTCTAGGTTATGGGTAACGTCCTCGATCTTCTCGATGTGATATTTTCGTTGCCATAACAGTGTATTTCGGACGTAGACACTTTCCTCAATAGTCGCTGCAAGGTATGATTAATTTAGGGCGTGCTCACACGGATATAATACTATATTCTGGCTAGGTTTTGAAGCAGTGAGATCGCCCAATTCTATTTCCCAGATGGCGATCCTCTCTCCTCTGAAGGCTGGCGGTGTGCTTTAGCCATATAGATCAAACCTGTAGAGTGCAGTGCTACGGCGCATTTCCCGCCAACTCATGTCCTCTATGCACAGCATGCTCTCGCTTTTAGATATTCCCCGTCCGTTCCATCGCACATAATAGACCCTGTGCTCATAGATTTAGACTTCACTACTTTCAGACCCTTGCTCTTTAGTTTAGCTTCTGCCTTCGACTTCTTAAAGGTTTCTCACTATACTGTAGCTAGCTCGCAATACTGGGCTTTGGGAATAACTAGTATTTATAATAGTAATATTGAAGCCGATTAAACAGGTTGTAGTAGTAGAAAAAGGTATGTTAAATTAAGGTTATTTTATAACGACAATTACTTAAACGGTATATTTTGGGAATCAATGTAATTAAGGTGCATCAAGGACGCCTTTATCCTCATCAGGCTCCAGAAACAATAGTTGAATGGGTAATAGTAAGTGTACTTGCGGTAAGGTTTCTAAGCTACAATTCTATGGTTTCTTATCACCCGTTATGCTCCCCTTTGCTTACTAATCCGACCTAGCGTATTACTTACTCGCACCCAGACTCAAATAGGGGGTTCACCCCTTACTTCGTTACTTCGTTACACTGAAAGGATCAGTGAATCACTCGTTCCAATGGACTTCATGGAACCATAGTCTCGCATATGTTGATCTGGCATTCGTTGACATGAATGACTCGGTGAGGGAAGCGAGGAGTATTTATTCTCCGAGGCAACATGCAAAACGGACAACTTGTCTCTTGTTGGGAGGCGGACTCCGAACTGCCAAAGAACGGTTTTTGAGAATAGCTTCAGAATGGCTTGAGCAATATGCTCCATCTCAAGACTCCATGGATGTCTCAAATCTTCCTACTTATGTATCGAGTACTTCGTAAAGAGAAATCCACATGCAGTGCATGAGACTTTTGGGTTGTGCAGCCTGCTTATGCACGTACTGTATGCACATGTGGGCACTTAAGGCTGAAACTACAGGGAACACACCCTAGATCTCCTAAACGCGTAGATGTAGCTTCAATTAATATACTTGGTCGTGAACAACTTCGTCATTGAAGCAATCACAACAGTCGAGAACTCAGGTGACACTTGCCGACAGGTAAGGTGTGGGCTCAGTTGAGCCTCAATTCACTATGGCATCCCTTGGGTCAAATGGGATAAGGGAATCGGCGTCTCTACCCCCATCAACAAGCAATGACAACGGCCTGTTGCATTCACTCAAACGTCTTTCAATAGGTGCAGCAACTGCAACCTCACCTTCTTCACCTCAGTCGGCTTCACCTTCAAGGCTCGGGCATCGCCAGAATTCCACTTCGTCGCCAAATGGAAAGATACCACCTCGCAGTCCGCTTCATCGATCACCAAGTTCCATGAGCCAGCATTCGCGATCAGCCACACCCACTTTACTGCGAAAGGCTTCTATGAATTCTTTGCATGGAGTAGGGGGAGTTACACCCTCTAGATCTTCCTCTTCCCGACGATCCTCTTCAGCGCAATTCGCCAACGCGTCCACGATGGTTGGCAAATCACCACTTTCCGAGATGGAGGATACGACCCCGCCACCCCCTCGACATACTGCAGAGTCCATTGCGAGTAATCATTTCAAGACGGAGTTGGAACTACATGAAAAGGAGGATGAATCAAGGTCTGCGGATACGATTGTGATCTTGCATGATTCTTGCTATGGGCATCGGTATTCAAGACCGCGAACCTCTAAGGCATCCCTCAGTACGATCGTAGAACGACCAGAGAGAATTCATGCCAGTATTTTGGGACTGTCGGCTGCTTATGTGCGCCTCGGAGAGCGGCATGCAGACGGCCAATACCCTCTTCATCCGGACAATGATGCATCTACAATCCCATTTATTCCTTTCCGAATTAGGAAGACAAGTCGCCGACTTCCTCTTTCTTCCCAGGCGGTCACAAATGTTCATGGAGTCAAATGGATGGAGGAGTTGAAGATTATGTGTCAGAGTGCGGAGGCTAAGCTGGCTGTGAATGGAAAGGAATTAACGAGACCTGAGATGGCTCGAAGCCCAGATCAGACCGCAAGCAAGTTCCATGAAGGCGATCTCTACTTGTGCTCAGAGTCACTCAATGCTATGGAAGGTGCTTTGGGTGCTGTTTGTGAGGGTGTGGACGCTGTATTCCACGGATCGGCGACTGGAAAGGGGCCGCATAGGACGTTCATTGCTATTCGACCCCCAGGACATCATTGCTCAGCAAGCTACCCATCTGGATTCTGTTGGCTAAACAATGTTCACGTCGGTATTTCTCATGCTGCTCTAGCTCACGGCTTGACCCACGCGGCTATCATTGATTTCGATCTTCATCACGGAGATGGATCTCAAGCTATTGCATGGGAAAACAACAGACGAGCCTCAACCGTCTCGAAGAATGCCTTACCATGGAAGAAGACTTCAATTGGTTATTTCAGCTTGCACGACATCAACTCATATCCCTGTGAGATGGGCGATGACGAGAAGGTCAAGAACGCTAGCATTTGTGTTGAAAACGCTCATGGTCAGAGCATCTGGAATGTTCATTTACAGCCATGGAAGAGTGAGCTTGAATTCTGGGAGCTGTACGAGACGAAATATTCTGTTCTTTTGGAGAAAACTCGAAATTACCTGAAGGCCCAAACCGAACGACTTCGATTGAATCCTAATGGCCCAAAGCCGAAAGGCGCTATATTCTTGTCAGCTGGTTTTGATGCTAGTGAGTGGGAGAGCTCTGGTATGCAGCGTCACAAAGTCAATGTGCCTACCGAGTTCTATGCCCGCTTAACCCGTGATGTTGTCAAGCTTGCTGCAGAAGAAGGTACTGCTGTCGATGGCCGTATTATCAGTGTATTGGAGGGAGGCTACAGTGATCGGGCTCTATGTACTGGCGTTCTAAGTCATGTCAGTGGAATGGCTGCTGGTGATCCGCTGGTCATCAAGAAGGAAGTTAGCCCGACTGGTCTTGCTTATGAGATGGGCAAGAAGATTGGAGCTTTCAACGGTGTTATGAGTCCGGAAACTTTGTCTGTTGGAGTCCAGACTTATGAGCCGTATTGGTGGTCTGTTCAACAACTGGAACAGCTTGATGCGGTTATCAATCCAGGTCCACTAACTGAGACGAAGGCACCAAGAGACAATACACCACCAACATACTCGTCACCCACTCAGTCCTTTATTGCAAAGGTTACCTCTCCCAGTAGACGTCGAGCTGTTTCGGGTATGGGTTTGGGTAACGGTTCACCCCGACCTGTGTTGAGAGCACCCTCCCCGCCACCTCCAGACGTAGACTGGACAGTTGCGGCTTACGAGTTGAGCAAGTTGCTTATTCCAACTGACCGCCAGACCATGAGTTGCAAGCCTGAAGATCTTTCAGCAGAGGCTACTCGGGTTAGGCGAGATCGCCAATCTATCCTCACGCCTCCTACTTCTGGATCCGAAGTACCGGCTGAGAACCCATCAGGTCGGATGGCATTGCGCACGAGGAAGCCAGCTAAGCCTTTGGTTGAAAGCATTGAAGAGGATGAGAAGCCAGTTGTAAAGAGTAACCGGAGAAAGACTGTGGCTGGTGCCGCTGCTCTCATTAATGACAAAGTGGGGTTTGAGCATCGTAAGGTTATTCCATTTGCTAACACGGTACAGGTCATTTCAAGAAGCACAACTCCAACGCCTGAAGCAAGTTACGCAAAGCCAACCTCTCAGTCAAACCGCCGTCTAAGTCTAGCATCAAATACCTCCGTACCATCTGAAATGCCACGACCTGCTGGACCTGGTAGGACTATCTCGAATGGTGCACGTCCTGGTACATCACAAAGCGTCCGTCCAGGGTCATCTATGAGCTCCCGAGGACATTCGATCCCCCCGGTTGTGGTCAAGAAGACTCGGGTTCCGGCTCAACCTCGTGGTGCAGCACCAAAGACATCTCGAGTTAGAAAGAAGTCACCTCTCAATGAGACTGGCGCGGCATCTGTCCCGGCTATGGTTTCTCAGCCTAGTTCTAGCGACATTGCTCTTCCTTCGATTGAGCCTGCGACTAGTCAAATTTCGGACATTGACAGCCTCACTTCCGGCATAAAGAAAATCAAGCTTAACCTCACTACAAAAGCCCAAAGAGACGCAAAGGAGCAAGCTGCAAGAGAGCAGACGCTTCAAGCTGGGAAATTTGTCGCCATCAAACCTCCTGTCAAAGCAGCAGCAAAGCCCAAAAAGCCAGCAGTAAAGGCAGAGAGGGCACCCCCTGTTCCAAATACCCCTCAACCAGCCGCCACTGCATCAGTAGCACTAGTTGCAGAGATATGCCCCACAATGCCATCAATCCCGCAATCCTCCATCCCATCACAGCCCGAAACCACCACCAAAGTCCCCCTACCCGCCAGCTCTCCGCCCCCTCAAGCCGAGTCTCAAACGCCAACCTCCCGTCCCGCCCCAACCTCCCGTCCCGCCCCAACCTCCAACGTCTTCATCCCTTACCAACCCGATGGCCCCACCCCCGAATCCGGCATCCAAAACAATCATCTCCACTGGCTCCCCCCAAACACCAACACCCCCTCCCCTATGATGCGCGGCGCCCTCCCCGTCTTCACCAGCACGAGCGCCATTCCTTTTGGTGGCGACTCTCGCGCTAACACCAAAATCAAGCAAGAACCCCAAATCAGGAAGGAGAACGAGATCACAAAAAGTAAAGTTGTAGAGCGAGACGTCGATATCTGGGAGGTTCCTGAGACGCCGAGAAGGATGTAATCAATACATGTATTTACTACATTTCCTTTGGCTGGTTGGGGATGAGAGGATATGAGGATAGGACTTTTCTTTCTCTGAGATGGATGCTGTATGATAGCGATTGAGTTTTGTCTGAGTAATTAGGTCTGCTAGGAGGGAGTGGTTTATGATACCCTGAGATTTGGAGTGAGAGTACGCAGGCTGATGGCGTTTGTAAAGTAGATGACCGGAAACAATCATCACTGAATTTAAGTACCAGAAATAGTCAATAAGAGGCTTTGTCAGCGCCTTGATGCTTAAAGAAATCTGTAAGCCTATATGCGAGGTATTGAGATTACAGTTACATTTATAGCACTTATTTCAGAGAGCCTCATCTTCACATAACGCGCCGTAAAATATCGAGAGCTTAACGAGAGAAGCGAGGAAATATCCAAGCAGCGCCAAGTAAACGCTAAAAAATAATAATTCCACGTACAAGCAATTAAATACAGCGCTAAGTTGTGGTATTCTTTTATACAATCAACTTCAAGCGTTATTCTCCATTATGCAATAACAAGCCTAATTAAACACGTCTGTGTTATACAGGCTTAGGGATGGCTTGTATAAGGGAAATTACCAACTTTAGTATATTTATAATATTTAACTGTTAACAGGTATTAGTCACGTGGTTGTGTGAGCGACCATAGTGGGATGGGGGTCTGGCTATTTGACCCGGCTTCCTTTGCTCTGCTTTGGTTATTTGGTACGCCGCTTACTTACTCGCTTGCTTGAAAGGGGCGGGAGGGGGCAGGCGAGAATGCGAAGAGAAATGAGTTGGGATGGTATCAATGGATAGATTAGATGGAAGCGTTGGGTAGTATACCTGGCAACCCTCTGAAACTTTAACAAGGCATTGGCGGGCTATCTGAGGTAGTCCAACGCTGATCTAGTATGTATCTATCAGTTACAGAGCGCTTCTTGATTGTTCACTTGTTTTAGATGTTAGGCTTTTCTAGAATTACAAGTTCCTAGGGGGGTCAAACTCTATTATTGGAATGATTCATGTCCTGTATTAAAGCTAGGCTTTTGTTTATTGGGTATAACTCTATCATTGATTAATCTACCATCAAATCCACACCCACGGTCAGCAGCGCCTCCACCGCCCACGACGGATACTTTTCCTTTATACCACCGTGTAAGTCTCTAAAGAACAGTTTCAGGAACGCCGGGAACCTACCTTCAAGAATAGCCTTCCTGACGTTCCGCATCAGCTCCAACTGATACCAGACGTTGTGCATAGTCAACAAATGGGCCCCGACTGTCTCCTTGGCCGCAACGTGATGAACGAAAGCCCTCGTGATACCAAGTCCACCCTTGCGGCAGCAAATACATCCGCATCCGTCCTCCACGGGACCGAAGTCGTTGGCATACCGAGCATGCCGTAGATTCAACATGCCGTTCTTCGTAATAGCGTTTCCAAACCTTGCGGTCCGGGTCGGCCATACACAGTCGAACATATCTGCTCCCAGAGCAACACTCACCACTAGATCCTCCGGATACCCAATGCCCATCACATACCTAGGCTTCAACTCCGGTAGCAGACTAGTGCAAGTACTAACCACCTTACAATAATCCGCCTTTGCCTCGCCCCCGCTCAATCCCCCAATCGCAATGCCCGGCGTATCCCTCTGCACCATTTCCCTACAACACTCCTTTCGCATCTCCAAATCCAATCCCCCCTGAATAATACAGAACAGGTTTTGCGTCTCTGGATTCGCATGAGCAGCAATACAGCGATCCAGCCACCGGACACTGCGCTCCATGGCTTCGCGCATGCGTGCGGTGTCCGGGGAGGTGGTGACGAGGACGTCGTCCAGTTGCATGATGATATCGGAGCCGATGGTGTTTTGGAGGGCGATGGAATGCTCGGGCGTGAGAAGCATGGGTGTTCCGTCGTGGGGAGAGAGGAAGCGCACACCCTCCTCGGTGATATTGGCTAGCTTCAAGAGGCTGACCATTTGGAACCTGAGTGAGGCTTTTTAGCCCTATCTCGTATCCAAATCACACTCGTGGAGGGATGGGAACAGAAACGTACCCGCCGCTGTCAGTCAAGATGTTGTGTTTCCATCCCTGCAGCTTATGTGCCCCTCCCACCTTTTCAAGCACTTCCTGTCCAGGCTTTAGACCGAGGTGGTAGGTATTGTTTAGACAGAGCCGACAGCCTGTTTCCTCGAGTTGTTGTGGGGTTAGCCCTTTCAGGGAGGCTTGTGTGGCTACGGGCATGAATAGAGGTAGTTGGACGGGGCCATGGGGAAGGGTGAGGTTCGCAGCTCTAGCTTTGGTGGTCTGGAGTTGCAGTGAGCTTCATGCGCCAAGAGGATGGAAGGGGGAGAGTTACTGACTGAGCAGCGGGCCAAGAGCTCGAATGTGAGGGCTGATGGCATAGGGGGTTTAAGTGCCATGGCGACGGGTGATACTGCCGATATGCACAAGATTGTACTGTACTTGTACCCCACAACCTCCGAAAGGAAAAGGAGTAATACGACCGATAGTTGAGATCTAGATGTTGGGGATTTGCATTGCAGGCTGAGATATGTGTCAGGTTCTAAGCACCTGTAAACATCTGGTCAGCCTCTGGCGTTCTTTTTGGCTGGATGGAGAGACAATGTGAGGTTGTTGATAGTTTCGTTTGTGGTTCCTTTTTCCTTTTCGGGAAGCGGTCACAAGCAATAAGCACACCCCTCTGTAGCTTTATCAAGGGGTCCGCAAGTCCTTCTCGAGACTCGACCTCGACGTCCAAACGACTCACGAAACATGCCATCGTGGACCTTTCTCATTTGAAGCCATCCAGGGTCTACCGCCGAATGTCAGCTCTCTTCCCTGAAAACAGCTGAAGGCCAAAGTCAAAGCCAATGTCAATCTCAATGTCGTCCAATTGCAAACTGCCGAGCCCGTTCTCAGAGGATATTTTCACCCGTCTTCCTCGAAATCACGCCACAATGGTTGCTCAAAGGGGAAAATAGGGATGAATGTTTCCCATGGCCAGGATCTCAGCTCCAAATGCTGACTGCGGCCTAGGGAATCTCCCTATCAGATCCTCACTCCACACTCGAAGTGCTCTCCAGACGGAGAAAATGGATCCCTTTGGTTGCAAACCGCTTTTCATGGGTTGCTGGGTTTCTTAGGTAACTTTCGCATGCCTTGACAGCGACGTGTTTCTGGGACGAGGGTTCATTCAAAGAGGGGGTGCGTCTCAACCTGGCTACCTTCGTATCGTAGCTAAGCTTTTAGCATCCATCGGGTGAGATGGCAGGTATATATTGTCCTGCACCTTCGCATCTTCCTTTTCCTCTGTTCCTTTCATTCGACGTGTTTGGAGGAATCCGGTGGCTTTTATCCAATCCTCAGCTCACCGCACATTCGCTTTTTCCAACTTTTCTCAATCCGTTCCCCAGCTGTCATATGCTGTGGACCAAGGAACAGCTTCAGCCTCGCGCGCTTCCACCCTGCGAAGAACTGCCACCCCCCCTTAACGGGCCCGGATTTTCAATTTGTTTCTCTTTTCTTAATGAGTTAAGGTCTGACTATACAAATACAAGCCTGGCCCACTCCAGCGTGTAGTTGTCCGTCGTCACTGTTGCTTTTCCTACGTGATGAGACTAGATTCGCCAACAGCAAAATTTGACACTACAGTTTAATATATCAACTGACCTTTGCCAACTTCGACTCGAGTGAGGCTATGTCAAATCTTCCTACACAAGAACTCCACAGGCAATCAAACACGATGCCTCAACCAACCTCTATACCAACAACCTTTCCTCACTTCCCTGCCCTACCCTCAGAACTACGTCTAAAAATATGGCGGGAAGCGTGCGCACCTCGAGTTCTCTCTCTCACCTACTCCTCGTCCGAAGACCTCTTTACCTGCTCCTCACCCTCACCACCCGTTCTATCCGTCTCCCACGAAGCCCGTCATGAAGCCCAACGCATGTATGCTCTTTCCTTTGGCACATCCACCAACCCCGCACAAACATACTTCAATCCCTACCAAGACACGCTCTACCTACCACGCCACGGTGATATGGGCTACGACGAAACGCTCCGCGACTTCAGAGACTTAGTGTCCGACACCGAAGGATTGCTCAATCTCGTGCGCTGTGTAGCAATCGACCACGTCCACCCCGACGTTAAGAGACCGTGGGAATCATACAATAAAGCTTCTTTCTTGCGCACGTTCAAGGAATTGAGCGAGGTGGTATTAGTGCTTGGTGGGAGTGGCGATATGGTTGGCAGAAGCATGAGCATAAGTGATGATGAGGAAGTGGAGTTTAATGAGGCGAAGGAGGATCCGGAGAGGTTACTGCGGATCTGGTATTATTTCCGACAGAGCTTTATGGCAGAGGAGAGGCTGTTGGAGGAGGTGTGTAGGGAGAGTGAGAGGGCGTATGAGACGTTTACTCTTCCTGTAGTGAGGATTAAGAATAAGGTGTTGAAGGGCACGGGTGGTGGGGTGGTAGATCTTGGCATGGTGTTGGAGGGGCTGAGGGGTTAGTGGTTGGGGGTGGAGGGTGCGTATGATGTGTCGAAATTAATGGGGCAGGATGGTAGCGAGCGTGCTTTCTAGATACCACAAGTTTGCGATTCATTCGAACACTAACTATTTCCATTCGAAATGTGACCTCCACAGAGCTAAGTACCAAGTGGCGTGGCTTCTCAAGAGATTTACAGATATACAAGTCAAGCACGCCTCCTTGTTCAGCGTAAGCAAGCCAACTGGAAAACTCTGGTAGCCTGAACATCAAAGCCACTAGCACTATTTACATACTTCAAATATCTCGGTGACTTCGATAATCGAGACCACCTGGACCATCGAAATTTCCTTGAAAGAATCTGAATGGTTATAATAATTATAAAAAATTGATGTGTATTCGAGTAAAAACTCGAATAATTTCTTATTATAAAATTAAACTATGTTTATAGTAAATAATATATTTTCTTGCAATGTTTCTGATTATATCATCATTTTCTGCTTATTATTTTCCTCAACTATTGGATCTATAGTAGGGAATTAATAAGTAGCTCGGCTAGCATTAAATCAACAATATCTTATAGTAAAGTCGAATTAAATTTATATAAAATAATATAAAAGAATGTTATAAGTTTAATATATTGTTGTTTTCTGCCTATTGTTTTCCCTTGACTACAGGATCAACGAGAGTAAATCGACAAGTAGCTTGGCCAGCGTTTGAGTTCATTATGTTAAAATGCTAAATATCTCATTTAAAAACACAAATGTTTGAAAGATGCAGAGAACTAGTATATTCTGCTTTCAGATGTCCATTGTACTGCAGATATAAATCTTTTGAAGCTGGAGATAATCCGACTTTTCTTAACTTTTCAGCGACTCCCATCTTGGGATAGACTATCCCAATAATAAAGTAAACCAGTCAGTTGTTTCAGTGCCGCTCTTTCTTCATGAATTCTCTTGGGGAAATCGTTATGAAGGTATTGTAGGACGGTGTTTCGGGGATAATTCTGGAGCCGTAGCTGCCATTTTCCGCCTTACCGCGGCCACTTCCGTCCACCCTCGGCTCTTGCCGCGCGCTCCAGCGACATCCAGTGCTTCAATTTATTCCCGCCTTCAACCCGTTAAGGTCTTGCCAACACCATAAACGGCTCTTAGGACTTGCATTGGTTTAGATCTCCTTGTTTGAAACATGCTAACATAGAGGAGTCCTGATTGGGAACATAATTTGGTTGGGCTTTTGGAAAGGCAATATGAAAATACGTTTAACACTCGGGCTGAGAAGACTGTTAAGGGAGGGCAACGGGGTGAGGAGGGAAAGGAGGGCGTTTTTCTTTCATTGTCGACAGCAGGGGAGGGGATTTAATGGAAGAGTTGGAGAGGGAGTGGTTTCGAAGTTAATTACATCTGCGAATCCGAGTCTGCGAACCCGGAAGCTCGTTCTGCCTGCCCCGTTCATTGCAGGACAGAGGAGGACATTGGCCACAGTTAAGAACCGTCCGTACCTCTCCCCAGACCACAAACCCTCCAACTAACAATATGCAGTCAACCCAGACGATCGAGGACCAATTAATGAGTATGAAGACCGAGTAGCTCAAGGCCGCCTAAGAGACGACGAGCATCAAAGAGGTCAGCGGTTCTGAGAAGAATAGGAAGCAAAGGCTGATAGCTTTTAGGCATCATACAAAGTCTACAACATCTCCACGACGAACTCCGCAACTACAACGCCCCGCCCACCATCCACCCCACCATCGAGTCCCTCAAACCCGAGCCCAAATCCTTTTTTGGGACCCTCTTCTCCGCTTCCTCCCCTAAAGTAAAAAAACTCAAAGATATCCCAGAAAACTTGCCTCGAGGCTTGTATCTGTATGGCGATGTGGGTAGTGGGAAGACTATGCTTATGGATCTGTTCTATGAGACGTTACCAAGTGCTGTGCATTCGAAGACCAGGATTCATTTCCATAATTTCATGCAGGATGTTCATAAGCGGTTACATAAGATGAAAATGGAGCATGGGAATGATATCGATGCCGTGCCATTTATAGCGGCTGATATTGCGGAGAAGGGGAATGTGCTGTGTTTTGATGAGTTCCAGTGCACAGATGTAGCTGATGCTATGATTCTCCGACGGTATGTTCATCTCCTTCAGTCACTCGGTAAGATCAAGGTACTAACAAAAAATTAGACTATTAGAAGCATTAATGTCCCACGGTGTAGTCCTTGTAACTACTTCAAATCGACATCCAGATGATCTCTATTTGAACGGCATCCAACGCTCTTCTTTCATCCCCTGCATCAACCTGCTCAAAAACCGCCTCCACGTAATAAACCTCGACTCTCCCACCGACTACAGAAAGATCCCCCGCCCCCCCTCTGGCGTCTACCACGCTCCCCTCGATACCCACGCCTCTTCCCACGCCGAGAAATGGTTTCGCTTCCTAGGCGACCCCGAGCAATCCGAGCCCCGAGCAGAGACACAACGCGTCTGGGGGAGAGAAATTCACGTCCCGAAAGTCAGCGGCCGGGCCGCTATGTTCACATTCGATGAACTCATTGGGAGACCGACCAGTGCAGCTGATTATATCGAGCTTATGAGATCTTACGATTCGTTTGTTGTGACGAATATACCCGGAATGACTTACAGAGAACGCGACCTCGCTCGGCGCTTCATAACATTTATCGACGCGGTCTATGAATCGCGCGCAAAACTAGTCCTCACTACCGCCGTCCCTTTGACGCAACTGTTCCTCTCCAAGGACGAAATCAAGTCTTCTGTCCAAAAAGAGAAGGAGGAGAAAAAAGGACAGAAAGAAGAGCATTCAGATGTCGACGATACGATGCGGAACTTGATGGACGACTTGGGGATGAATATGAACATGTTGAAGAATAGCAGTATTTTTAGCGGGGACGAAGAGAGGTTTGCTTTCGCCAGGGCGTTGAGTAGGTTGGCTGAGATGGGGAGTAGGGAGTGGGTGGAGAGGGGAATGGGGTTGGAGAGGGATGGAGGGAGGGGAGAGAAGGAAAGCTGGCAGAAGGTTAGGAGTAAGCAGATGGAGGATAGTATGTGATGTCTTCCTCCATTTTCCTGCTCTTGGCTATCAGAGTCGTAATAGCGGATGGGCTTTATGCGAATAGAGGGGAGTTGGGTAGAAGAGTAATGATGACTTGGGATGAGAAGACCTCATCCCCGCTAAACCCAATCCCCCCCTCTCCGCCGCGCCTGCATACCACCCGCTTGCATCTGCACATCATCGCATATACCCATACATTCCCAATATCAACCCTCGGCCCATGCCTCCCACCATGCCATCCCACGCCCAGCAACGCTTAGGCCCATCCACCTCGCCGCCAGCACCCGGCTCACCGCGTCCACCCAACCCCAGCCCCGCTCATTGGCCACCACCAGCCAACAGTGTCAGGCGTCCTCGATCCCAGGCGCGGGTCCCTGATTCGAGGACGCAGACTATTGAAAAACTGAGGCTAAGAAATGGATGGCGGTCGGGGGTTGTGGGTGGGAAGTGCAGGTTTTAGTGCGTGGTGAAACAGAGCTAAAATGACGATGTGCAACGGAAGGGAGATTTGTTTGTGGGTTTTGGACGGGGAGGGAGGGAATGGGTTTGGGTTTGGGTTTGGGTTTGGGCTTGGGCTTGGGCTTGGAGGGCTTTGGGTTTGTGGTGGGTTGGGTGGAAGGGAGGGGGTGAGAATGAGAATGAGGGGTTTGGAGGGGAGGAAGGGGAAGTGAGGTAGTTAGGGGTGATGAGATGAGGTTGTAAGTGTATTTAGCTATTTTCTTTTGGAGTACTGATGTGCTTATGTCTTTTGAAGTTTATTGAACTATGTGAAGAGGGGTACTGCTTGCTCGGATGAGACAATTCTAAAGATTTCTCGATAATGATTGCAATTTTATAGAGGGTTCGATCTATTGCTGGTGGCCTTGAGTCGCTTGGAGCTTAATGCAGTGGACGAGATGTTCTTGCTAAACTCCAAAGTAATTTACACGTTGTACAGGTAGCAAACGTTGCGCTTGTATAGTTGAACTCTAGTACGGCTATCTATCCTATACGATGTCACTCAGAAGGGAGGTGGTGTTGACTTCGAGGACCAAGACTCTCACCACCTCAGCCCTATGCTGGAGACCTACTTGGCTCCAAGGGGAATTTGGGAAATTTGAGCAGTTGGTGTAAGGCACAGGTAATAATCTTACAAAACTTTTAACTAGACAACAAGGCGCCAGCTCAACCAACAACGGCACCTGAATTTCAACCCTTACTCACCTCAACCACGTCCGCAACCCGAGAACACAGGATTAGTCCAACTTCCTCTCCACTCCCAGACCCTCAGTTGGCAAGCTCCCAAAAAACTCGAATGGGGCGCGACGTCTATATATGAATCTGAATAGCTACATGTGTAGCAGGAAGGGGCTGCGAGTACACGCCCCTCCTTTGGCGAGCGGCTGCGCCTGAGCGCGTGCGTAAAGTGTATTTCTAGCGGCGGAAAACTGTAGAGGATACCGATAAGGCTGTGAATGAAGGCGGGGGAAATAGATTCAGAGGACTGGAGGAGATGAGATGCTGGGGAGGGAGAATCCGCTGGGATGTAATACCAAGATGCTAGTACAGTAAGTGAGGTGAGAGAGTTGATGTTTGGGGTGAGGGACGGAGAAGCGGCCGAGCGCTGAGTGTGACTCTGTAATCTGTATATTAAGTGCAGGTGGACGGGTCCGAATAGGAAATATTCAATACATGCTTGTTGCAGTATTGCAGCGATGGTGCATTTGCGGTGTGCCAACAAGGAGGATAGGATCCTTGGATAGCGGAGCCTTTGGCCTGGGAATTGCCTCAAGCCTCAAGGGTAGTACGGAGAAATAGCCAGTTCTCGGCTTTCGCCCAAACCCATTCGTCGAATGCCAATTTGGTCTGCCTGGTGAGACGTCAGGACTTTTATCCTCTAGGCTGTCAAGGACTCTGATGGTATTCAGGGCTCAATATATAAGAGCATGACTAAGTTGCTGAGGTCTCAAGAGAGCTGGGAGTGAGACAGGTCGGAATAAAAATAGCCCTTGCGGGTACTTCCGTGCAGTCGGCTTGTGCTCTAGCGAGTAGCACTAATCACAAATCGCTTAGTCAGCTTTCCCGTGATTCAAGCTCCAACCAGCAACCAGCCCTCTCGTCAGGACAAAACAAAAGGCAAAGTCCTATGTCCTGAATTGTCCTTAAATTCAATTCAAACTCATTTCGTTCAACCAACATTCAGGACATCGCCTCATCTATTATCAAATCCTCGAGGCCTCTGCATGGAATGCACTCTCGGACCCGAGCTCCATCCAGCCCACCTGTCAGATCGTGGCTCAGCAAACCAATTCTCGTCTGGCCTCCACAGCCCCAAAGCGATGGATTCCGTATGGCCCCAATTAACCCATCAGCAAGATCCTCTGAATGCGCCCAATTATCAAGCTGCAGCCGGCCAGTTCACTCAGTGTCCAGTTATCCTCCTGCCCAAGCTGGGTTTCGGTGTGGGTGTTCATAGGTAACCTTGGATTCAGAGATCATCCAAGCCTCTGCGGCACAGGAGGAGCACAGAACGCTTTTGGAACCTCTCATAAATCCCATCACGCCCCTGTCATTCATTTGCTGACTTCCATCTCATATATTCCTGCTCCCCCTCTTGCACCTCTTCCGTCCTTATTCGTCATTTTCTGTTCAAAGTCGCATGAACTGTTTTCGCTTTCCATTTGTTTCAATGGGTGTCGATATTTTCATGATGCCTTCATCAACCATAATCCTTCTCTTCTCGGCGGCTTTCGGTGGTAGCAGTGCGATGCCTTGGGCTGGACCGCAACAGACGAATGTGTACAGGGCGGATGCATGGACCCCGAGGCCAACTGGTGTACCAAATGACCCGCGCTCGATTTTCAAGCGGGCAAGCGTTGATATCGCCGTTTGTGGGTGGATTGGGGGGAATTCACAGAGCTCGGCTGCCTGTTCCAGTGGTTCTTCGTGTGTTCACGATACATTGCATGGATATGTTGGGTGCTGTGCGACTTCAGGGCCGTGTACAGATGGAGTATATACGAGTTGTATAGATAAGAGCAGTTCGGGGTGGAGTTCGACGCCAGTGATGATGGATAATGGTGTAAAATCATGGTAAGCGCCAGGTCAGACGAGATGCTAGAAATGAAGCTTACGCCGCATAGCACTGGAAACGACCTCTGTTTTCGAAATACATACCCAGGGAACTACTTTCAATGGGGATGCGGAGCTACAGATCAGGGAGCATCAATAGCAACCACATATACGGGGCAGGCGACGGACATGCGACTTCAACAAGTATATACCGGCGTGAAATTTACACCGTTCTCAGTAACACATACTTCATCTGAGAGCAGCTCTACTGCTCCTGCGCATACTGCTCCTGCAGTAGGAGCTACATCACCAGTGGCCACATCAGCAAGCCCAACTGCATCAGCTGCAGCTAAGAGCAATACTGGAGCTATTGCGGGTGGAACAATTGGAGGAATAGCTATACTAGCGCTTCTCGTAACCCTCGGGATCTTCATATTCAGGAGAAAACATCAGAAGAAAAACCGCGCTGGCTCATTCATCGCGTACGTGTCGCCTCTCTTCCCTCATTCTTCATCACTAACAAACCTCAGTCACGATAAAGGAGCTTTCTCACCAAACACCGACTTCCAACGAGTCCGCGCCTTCTCCCCCGAAGACTTCGCCGTCGACCCCGTCCACCATAATGACGGAGTCTCCGCCTACACCGGCGCCGACTATGGTGTCCCCGCCAATCCTGCCCGGGTCTCCAAGCCCTTCGCCTCCCCCGTGGACGGCATCCCTTACTTCCCCGAACCCACTCCCCCACAAGAGCGCACACCCCTCGTCGGCTCCGAAATTGACGATTTCAGCGCCGCCTACCACGACGCCATCGGTGCCCACATGGACGACCGCGCCACCCACATCCATGAAGGCGACGACAATATCCCCCGCGGTTCTCTCGCCATGATGTCCTCCGCTCTCCCAAATCGACGGACAGAAGACATGAGCGCTGGTCGGGAATCCTACCGCGTTACACCCCAGCCCAACCACTATTCGGACTCCATATCCACGAACTCTGGACCCCAGAACCCGTTCGATGACAGACCGGTATCGGCACAGAATCAGAATCCATTTTTGGACCAGGCAATGCATCATGCGAATCCGTTTGAGGATGTGAATGAGCAGTATGAGCGGGAAATGAGTATTCATCATCCGGAGGAAACGTGGTCCCCGGAACAAATCCGCAACGCCGGTTTCCAACACGAAGAATACCGACCCGCTCCCTTAGCCATGGAAATTCAACCGCCCCCAGCTCCGGGACAAAAATATGATTTTGCGGATAGTCCTTTAAGTGTTTATTCACGGGAGACAAATGAGAAGGCTGAGGAGAGTGGTGCTAGTAGGGATGTGATAGCGAGTGGAGCTCGAAATGGAGCTTTTAATGGACAGGATCAGGTTAAGCAAGATGGAAGGCAGAGGTATCAGCTGGTAGATGAGGTGATTGGGGAGAATGTCACTGTGCTGCATAGTCCGGGACAGCTGAGGGGGCTGGGGAAGAGGAAGTGAGAAGTGAGGGATGCCAAAAAATGGAGGCGTTCTTGTATTCGGTGTTATGTGATATAGGTTGCATTGTTAGGTGTTTGGTGTTTAGGCTTGGAAGCGAGGGAGTAGATAGATACCCTTTACTTCATGTTTTGTATAAAAACAATATTTTGAAACGCATAAGTTCGTCATATCTGTTTAGCTCCTTCCTGACCTTACACTTCTTGAAAACGGAATTACTTGTACCAGAAGCAGGTAGATAGGTGACCTTGGCATTCTAGCTTAGCAGCATCAAAAGCTGGAAAGCTGGAGCACCCCATTATGTTGCACGTGAAAATGGCAGGTCCCTCTCTCGCCTCTCTCCTCCCTCATACCGTCATCGTCGTGTATATTCCCCGCCATCGTGTGTCTTGATTAGTAGCGTGTACCGCAAGGAGCAGGAGAGGAGAAGAATCTATCTATACTTTCACATCTCAAGTAATCCAGCTCCATCAAGTATCTTCGCTCTTTTGAAGCTATCTGAAACTATTATGTGTTCCTAAGTAGAATTCCAAGAAAGAGTTCAAGCTACAAGGCAATCAAGACAATCAAAGCTCAATAATCCCTGAAATTTGCGTTCTTCTATAAACAATGAGTAAACTATACCCCTCCATTTCCCCTCTCCTTTATTATGGGAGAGAGATTGAGGGCTAGTTCTAGGTTCAAGGGAGAATTCCTAGGGAGGTGGGATGGGATAGTTTGGAGGATAGGAGAGGCGAGCATGGATTTCCCCGATTTAATCACCAAATGGCCCAAATGACAATTTTAATGACTTAAAGGGATTAAAGGCCATACGAGTATAAATTTTCAACCAAGCTTTAAACCAATGCATCTCACACAAATCAAAGTCCAATCTTCCAAGCATCCCAGATCTTCCAACATCTTCAACACCCAGACTAACTCCCGTCTTTTAAACTCCTTCCCAAGCACAGCTGTCAGTAGCAGTGTCCAGACTCTCGCAGCGCTATTTCAAACAGCCCTTGCACTGTAAACGCACTTTGAATACCCTAACATAACACAATTGAGTTAGACAAGTACTTGGGATAACACAAACGAAACAACGATTTAGCTGCTCTAAAGAAGCGAGCGCTTTCATCTTACATTAGTAAGATACTAAAACGAACGAAAACAAAAGTGGAAAGCTGAATCGACTCCTCACCCCAGGACTTTCCTCGTGAGAATTTCTCTTATACTACAACACTAGTATAAAAACCAAAGTCACTCTCCTTCCCTCTTGATTTCTTTCTGCAGTTTCCATGGTTTATTATCTCCACTAACTAGTTCTATTTCGCGTTCTGCACTCTATTCTCGTCTCCCCTTTCCTTCCCCTGTCCCCTTTCTCATACCCTCGATCTTCCTAGTTCTCGTTCGATTTCTCGTCTTTCCTCCACACACACTTTTTCCTGAATATTCGCAAATACACCGCTTGTAAAAAGCGCAGTATATTCCTTCTTTCCTTCTGGCAGGAAACAGGCGAGGAGTCAGCACACGGCTACGGAAGTGGTAAGACCACTGGCACAGTCATGAATACGGTGTCGGCTAGCGGCTGACTGAGATCTCGCTCTGGCCGACTAGTACGGTATTATTGTATGTACCTAAGCCGAAATATTGCGAGGCACAGCAATTGGTAGACAAGGTTGCATGCAGCTGCTGTGCTGGTTCTGCAGAAAAAGATGTTTCGGGGCCATACTCGCAAGAAAGAGGCGGGGAGATTGGACGTTGGGGTTTTTATGTCAAAAGGCTCTTTTGGAGTTGAGATGAGCCTGGATGAGGGAATTAGAAAGACTGAGATGGGAAGAAAATATACCATCATGAAGCTCCTACGTGGTAGTGGCAGAGGGATATTCGTCGCTAGCCTCAAAATTTCGTCTCTCCACCACACCTCACATTACTCTCATAAAATACGATAAATGCTGTATAGCCAACCGTTAAGCCTCGATTCCAAAAAGATACATACTATATCTACACACGGCCCTCGGGCCAGAAATTCAATTCGATGGAAGTCTGAATACCGAACCAACGCCTTCGCCGCCTTTCCCATGCCTGTTGAGAGTTCCCATCTCCAGCTTGCTTGGTCCGTGCCTCGAAAGTTTCAATGTTTGTTTTATTGTTCTAATGCCCCATTTTCTGCCCACTTCGAATAATATGTCGGGGTCTCAGCTCCGCTAGCATACAGGGTCAGGGGTTTAGTCTTGTTGGTTCTCGTATCCTTCGGGCTTTTCTAGGCCGTTGATTTCGAAGAAGCGGGATGTGCCTGTGAAGAGTTAGTAGACGACTTGAGAGGTAGATCGGCATTGAGGCTTACAAGAATATCCTTTCCAGTCAAAGTTATCCTTAGGATTGCAGTGACACTTCAAGTCCAATCTGGTCTTCTCTCCAGTTGGGCAATGAGTAAAGGGAACGTGGTAGTAAGCGATGTCGTTGAAGAAGTGGACTTCCTCTTTCTTGAGCAAGAGACTGGCGGCAATGGAGTGGACTGGCGCATCGCCCCAACGTTCGTAGAAGAATCCTCCGTCTTGGTCGAGAGACTCGAAGAAATCAAGGTAAGCTTTGGATCGGAGCCAGTTAAGGTTTCCAACTTCAAAGTTGGACCACTATTTTTTGTAAGTATGGGGACCCCGCAATTTGAATGTATGAATTACCATGTGGCAGTGGTTGTAGGTATCACCACCATCATCAGACAAGAATCCCATAGAGTTCCCCTCGGCGATGTGCTCCGGGTGGTTTTTCATGAACTTCTTCGTAGACTCCCAGAGAGTAGGAATGGTCTCCACATACTCGTAAAGAGATAACACAAACGAGTACTTCTTCTTGTTGTCGCTCATGAATTTGAAAACGTCATAGTCGATGTCGCAGAACAACTCAATGCTTGGCTCGACCCTCCAGTACCATTCGTAGTTGTTCATGAGAGGCTGACGGAAGAAGAAACCAGACTCGAAGCGGCACATGTGGCGATAACTGATGGAATCTCCATAGATGATCTTCCTGGCTGCCATGTCCTCACGAACCTTGCGGGCCTTGTCTTGATCAATATGGTCTGGGAAGGACCAGTGCTCTTTTGCGATCTCTCCATAGTGAGTTGTTCCGGACACGAGGCTGGTAGTGACCTTCTTGAATGTAGCATCAAATGGCTTATCGTTTAAGAAAACCCAATCATAATGGAATTTCTTGTTGAAGCGATCCTCGACTTGACGAATTGATCGCGCAATTTCCCAAAGATCGGTGTTTCTGGCCAATGTTACAAACGTCGCATTCATTCTTGGCCCACCATCCGCTGCAGCAGGGAGTCCTCCGATGGTATTCGGGGTGGAGCCAACGGCCCCAGAAGCAGCAGGTGTTGATTTATCTCCTGCTTTTGTCGGTATGCCACTGTATCCCCCTTTCCCTCCTAAGATATCTGTCGTTTTGGGTATTCCATTTGAGGAGGATGAAATGAAGTAGACGACAGCAAGCCCCTAATGATCTGTTAGTATGGCTGGCGTTGACAGCTACGACACGGTTGCAAGAGGGACGCACAAAGAAGGCAAAGAGAATATATCTCAAGTATCTGGCTGTTCCAGAAGCCATGCTGGATAGATTATCAAGGTATTATCGGCCGATGCGGAGTTCGAAGAAAAGGAAGACCCCCGGTATGTCGGTACGGAACGAAGTGTGCGAGTACCCAAGAATTACCCGTCGTCAGCTAGATGCTGCTGACAGAGAATTAATATCCCAACTTTGTTGACCAAAAGAAGGTAAGGGATGATTAGAGTGTCTGCTGTATCGCAGGCGAGGTTGTGTAGAAAATAGGGAGGACAATGGATGTACATGCGACAATCAAGGGACGCGCAAGCAACAAGGAGGTCGAAGTGAGGTCGAAGGTCGAATGTGGCCTCCTTTCGCAAAATTAAAGTTCCCTAGTGTTGAGGAAGAGGACTAGTAACAGGGGCTGAGAGGCAACAGTGGCATTTGAGGTCTATTTTCGAGACATTACAGTATTGACGTTGCTGAATGGGTGGCCTTGCGCTAGTCACTCTCGAGCCTGAGGCTATCAAAGTCTTGGACGTATTCGTATTTCGTACCCCGCTCGTATTATTCCTCACGAGGAGTTGAGCCGCATCGATTTATCGATTATCCCCCCCACCATCAATTTTCATATCACCACCTGCACACACACATCCTCCCTGGACTTGGAGCTCAACTCGACACCCTTCTTTCCTCAACGCGTACTTTGGAAATAAATAATACTGATTCCGCGGATGCTTGCGTGCATCCTGCAACACGTAAGTAAGTTTCTATTTAATCCGCCAACATTTCGTAGATGTCAATTGTTTATCACAACCTTTATTGCCTTTACCTTACACAGCTCTGTTTTATATTCTGCCCAGACTCGTATTATCGCCAAGCTAACGGTGGCCGTTCGATATCAGATCCACTCTAACACAATTTCCACCCGAACGCGACTGTTGATGGAAGCTTCCCCGCAATCATAAATCAACAATCTGCTATCACCAGCCATGTCTTTCTTTGGCTTCGATACAAACCTACCCCGCGATCGCGGACACAACCCTTCTGCGCCCGGATTCTCTCAAGCAGCTGATCCATTTGCTCGCCCGCAGCAAGGAGATGACGACGACGCGTATGTTGAGGATGTTTTCTACATTGGCGAATTCTCACCCAGGCAAAAACTAACATAACACTATCTACTAGACTCGACTTTGAAGATACATACGATGGTCTAGGTGATCAATTGGATGAGACGGATGATGCCTTTAACGATGATACTTTTGGTGGAGGTGGAGGAGAATCAAGTGCTGCTACCAGACCGGTCGGCAAGGACTTTGACTTCTTTGGACAAACTGCGAAGGTCTCCGATGCCATCAACGAGGAGCAGATGAGATTCTCTAGACAACAACCTGTCCCTCGAGCCCAACCCACATCTAGCTACTCTCAACATCAACCTCTTTCCAAACCCGCAAGAACTGGTTATGAGCGTTACAAGGAGCCAGAGTACGTCCCAGAGATGCAAGTGGATGCCAACTTATGGGGTGTTGCACCGAAGCGATCAGCTGCGGTTGCCCCTCAACCTCCGCTTGAGTCTCCTGGTCTAGCCCCCGGTGGAAGAAAGATGATGAGTTTGGAGGAGGTTGAAGCTGCTATGAGAGCTCAAGCCCAAGCTAAAGCTGCCCCCGCCCCCGCCCCCCAGGCTCCGGTGCAGCGACAAGTACCTCAACATGTCCCAGCATCTCAACATCAATATGCGCAACCTCCCCCTCAGCAATATCAACAACATTATCCACAACAACCTCAGTTCCCCGTCCAAGCTAGTAGTCTACCACGAGAAGAGCCTCGACAAGCATCAACTGCTCAACCGACTCATATCTTGCAACGAGCCCAGCCAACACCTCCCCAGCCCACTGCCCCAACAGGTCCTTCCCAACCAACGCAAATATTGCAAAACCCAAACCGATTCCAAGAGCAACAACGACCTTCTCCTCCTATTCAACATCCTGGTCATCAATCTCACCCTTCTGGTTCTCACCGTATCATCACCCACCCTCAACAGCTCGCCAACTTATCAGAGGAGGACAGAGCTGCTTTCCTTACTGAGGATGCTAAGCGAGCCAAGCGAAATCACAAGATCTATATGCTTTCGAAGGATAATGGACTTATGACTCCCCAAGACAAAAACTTCATCACCCGCATTCAATTGCAACAACTTGTTACTGCGACTGGCAACCCCAACGAGCATGGAACTGATGGTAGCTTGTCAGAGGATTTCTATTACCAAGTTCACAACCAAATTCGTGGTGGACCTCGTCAACACCCTAGCCAGCCTTTAAGCAACTTCGCCCAAACCTATCTCTTCCAGACTGGCGGCCGTCATGGTAACATGAGAAGACAAGGTCGAGGTGGTGATAATCATGTGCAACGCATGGAGCAACAAGTTCAACGGGCTGTCGAGGCCGCCAAGAACAAGCCAAAGAACAAGCAGTTGATCATCGAGGGCAGTCTCGGCAAGATTTCATTCAGCAACGCCAAGACCCCCAAGCCACTTCTCAACATTAAAAGATCCGATAGCGGAGCTGATGGTCAACGTCCTGGAAGTGCTACTCATCACCGCAAGACCCACCCAGGCCTCGACGGTAATGACAAGAAATTTGTTTTGACCGCCATTGAGAGCGTCTATAGCACTTTGATGGAGATGGAGGATCACGACCGCCACCTTCCCCCCCCTGCCAACGAGAACGACATCAACCCCGAGCTTGTTGGTTTGCATCAAGACTGGAGCGCGAAGGCCAAGAAGCTCAACCAACAATTATGGCAACAGTTGAAGGTTCACGAGCCCATTGGTGCTACCGCGGTTCACCCTTTCATTGCTTTCCTCTCTTTTAGCAAGGGTAAGAAGGCCATCCCACGAGTCTTCCGCCATATCACCCAAGAGCAACGCACGACAATTCTCACTATGATCGTTGTTCACTTGGATTCTATCGACGTCATTCGAAATGCCTTGGTTTTGCCCGGCGACCCACCACTTACTTCTATCATGCGTGAAAACATTGAGCTCTTTTCTTTGTCGGTTATGCCTCCTCTTTTCGGATATCTCAATGATGCTGGATTGGATATTACTGCTGGTGTTTTGGGCCTCATTTTGAGCATCAACATCGATCTAGTCGCCCGCACGAGAATTGGTGTTAGCATGTTCACTATGATTTTGAGTCGTGCTGAACTTATTAAACAAGCTGGAGATGCCTCAGAGCAGGAGTTTACACAATGGTAAGTTGTAAGCCGTGATTTTGAAACCTGTGCTGAAAGTCTTTAGGGCCAATACGTATAATGCGTTCTTCGACACTCTTGAGCCGACTCTCCCAAACGTCTTCCCTGGAACTGTCCACACGGGTGAAGATGTCTACGTTTGGCAATTTCTTGCTGCCATTGGCATTGGTGCTAGTCAAGACCAACAACAACGACTTGTCATGGCCGTAAAGGATAGAGTTATGGAGACTGTTGCTGTCGCCAAGACTCTCCCTCCCGCTATTGGCAGTCAACGATTGGCGAACGTCAACCTTTTCATGCGTTCTATCGGGTTGGATGTCGACTTACTTACTTAAATCATTGAGATAATATGATTTTTATTTATCGGCGCGAATTTTCTTTTTCGAAACACATATTGGCAAGCTTAGGAGGGAAGCTTGACGATGTGACGATGGTCATACATCATTTTTGCAGCGTCGGTATCGGACTGTTCTGTCTAGCGGTTAAGCATAGGGAGAGCGTAAAGGCTGAAGTTTGTGATTGGGGACGGCCAAATGAATATGAATGGGAGCCGAAATGGAAACGAGCGATTGTGAACAAAAACGAGCGGCGACTGGATGAGCGATTGATATGAAACGGGCATGGAAAAACTAGTATTACTTATAGTTTACTTTTCTTCTCAGGGGTCGTTCAGACCGAGTTGCTCTCTGCCGTTGTCTTACATTAGGAAGCGGGCATTTTGCGACACTGAGCGGACTTGTGGATAATTTAATGGCAGCTACAACGAGAAGAAAAAGATTTAGATTTCGTTGAAGCCTCTGGGCATATATATGATGTGATGTCGTGACTCGTGTCAGGTCGAGGCGCAGCGATATCATCGCGAACAACTCATTCGTCCAGTTCCTCAACGACGACCAAAATAGCAAATTCACCTCTCCTTTCTTCTTGTCATTTTTATCGTGTCGGTATCCCTATCTTCTCAGTCTATTTCCCTAGACGACCCTTAATATTTGACAAGCGGATAATCTGCCGTCCTGAGCTGCATCTTGGCACCAATATTTGGACTACGCCTGTGGCCATCCATCAAGGAGGATTCCAGGACTCACATTACTGAATTCAAGGTCTTGGTGTCCGACGTTAAGGTGCTTCTTGTGGATTTCTCTTAAGTCTCTCGTAATCTTGATATGATATTGCTGCTTCGCAATTTTTGTCTTCTGTTACGTTGTGTTCCTGTTTTGCTCATTTTATCGAAAGGACAATATTTAATAGGGTACGTGTGGATTCTTTCGGTTCGCAGACAGCTGTGCAGCAAGATGCTAGAACGAATTTATTGGATAGTCCTACAGTCGAACATTCATTAAGTTCCTCCAACGTTGCTGCATTGTGCTTACTACCCCAATCAGAGACCATGAAGCCTTCTAGGATCTACGTGTCTCCGCATTAGGGCTCAAGTCAGCTCACTCAGACAGCTAACCATCCTGCAATTTCAACACAGCTCCCTTTCACAGAGTATTCCCATGTCCTATCTCTGACTTGAAAAAGATCGAAGCCACTAGCAACCGGCCACAGAGAATGCGGGACTTCATTACCGATGTGTTTCGCCACAGCGAGCGAGTCATCCCCCCTTCAAGAGCGGGCTACATCAACAACTTCTGGATTGAGACGAAGGCAATGGCTCCTAGGTACACTCATCCATTTGGAAAGTACGAGTATGGTGATCTGATGGAAGAAGGCGACACAATATTCTACCATAAGGCGGAACGTGAACGCACTACCAAACACTGTATGGCTCTTCTCGATGCTGTGAAACCCGTGGTTGGGGTTGATGATCCGTTCTATGCCATTGACAACGTATTTAAAGAGCTGGTCATTTTCAAACTTTATCCTGGGCTTGAGGAGGATGTGACTGTGGATCGAGCCTGTGATCTAATGACGAGGATGCCGCCATTCCCCGTGTCTCTGGAAGAGATTGAGCCTGGTCACTATTCTAGGCGCGCTCTTTTTTATCCTTAGCCTGATCAAAAAGTAATAACTTTTGGCAGCGAAGAATGGCACATGCTCTCTGTTGTGACGGTTCCCAGCACAAATACCGTTCGTTTGGCTCTCGCGATCGCAGCTGATGCGTTCTGGGGTCCGGAATTGCCTCTGCAACGTCCCGTTCGGGGAACCGAGCTCAACGCGCGAATGAACAAAAACGACTGGGATCCAGCTATTCTTGAAGATTATGTCAATGGCATCTCGCAGCTGTTGGAAGAAGTTGCGCGGCTGAGTGGGAAATGCAGTGTTGAAGCGCAGCAGCGGCAATGGTTTATTGTGAAGTCGTTTCTGTGGACATCGTTCCAACGTGGAACAATGTTAATGCGCTGGTAAGTCTTTTGGCGTCCTGAAATCGAGATTATTGGTTCAAAGTTGCACAATGCAGGTTCATCTTGGATCGACAACTGAAGTGGGGTTACAATTGGCAAGCAGATTCTGACCGCTCATCGCGGATCAAACTTCTTGCTCACAAGCCTATTGAGAAGATCCTTGAAGACCTGGATACACCATTGCAGTCCAAGTACATGTGCAACTGGGCGTACAGAAGCATGCGGGAGAACCATGTCACAACCGCCTTGGATGTCCGTAAATTTCATCGTCAATTCAAAACGTTGTTCGGAAACAGGAGTGGAAGATGCTTGCCGGGTGGGAAATCTTGTAACGGTAGGTCCCCCATGACTTGCCAGAGGTATATTGGTGCGAATGTAGCTGACCTAGACCAATCGGCTCATAATCTGCCTTGTACCGGCAATTGCCAAAAGCTTTCCTGGGACGAAGAGTCCTATCGCGGTGTGAAGGGTGCTAGAGCGGTCCATCTAACAGAAACAAACGAAACCACTTTGAAGTACAAAGCCACATCAGCAAAAACAATGGCCATTTCACACGTGTGGAGTCATGGTCAAGGTGGGCGACCAGAACGCGTGCTTAACAGCGGTAAACTCGGTGGCTTTAACAGCTGTCTCCACGAGCGGTACGACAAGATCGCTAAGCGTTTCGACTGTGATTCGTACTGGATAGACACGCCATGTATCCCCGAGGACCACCAATTACGCAAAGAGTCTATCGCAAACATCAACAAAGTCTTTACGCAAAGCTGCGTCACCCTTGTATGCGACAAAGACATCATGTCTATCGACGTCTCGCCCCTCCTTGGGGACGAACTTAGCACTGCTCCTGCTATGCTCGAGCTACGAGAGTCCATCATCGCCACATTGCTCGTGTGCGATTGGAACCTCAGGAGCTGGACACTCCTCGAATCCATGCGTGGAAGGCAACACATCTACCTCCTTTTCAAACACGACATCGTACTCTGCCTCAAGACCATCCTCGATCTCGTGTCAACACATGGCAGCATCGACATCGCGGTTCTCTTCCTGGGAAGCCAGCACATGCTTCCCGCTATCCGGCACGAGCGTATTTTCGACCTGCCCTGTGGCACCGTCGAGCAACAAGCTAGCCTGGGCTTTATCGACAAAGAAGCTGCAGCCGCGCTGCTCTCACGAAGGCATGCGTCCAGGGAAGGAGACGAGATAGTCATCTGGAGTCTTCTGGTATCGGGCAAGCCGTACTACAACGCCCCTGATTGGTGGAAGAGCAATGCCGAGTGCTTTACCATGCCGACTAGTGTGGGCTTCTTAGTCTCCAGCGTCCCGAGAATCAAGAATGTTGAGGGCCTCAGCTGGGCGCCGAGAAAACCGGGGATCATTATAGAGAAAGACGAGCTGGATAGGAAGATCTATCCTCCGTATGTGGATTACAAGACCAAGCGGGCGAATGTTTGGAAAAAAGGTCTCGTTGGGGTATGGGGCGTATCTGTGTTCTCCACTATAGCTAAAGAAGAAGCTGACCCCGTACCCCGTCTTGCCTTTGAGTCCGAAGTCAGCACCGCCCGCAATCGTAAGTCTACACCCTCGAAGATCGTGGAGCTTGGGGCTAAGCTCAGGGGGTTGGGTTACGATAGAGGAGTGCTTTTGCAGCCGCTAGAGAATGTATGGTGGGGTGTTAAGGAGAAGGCCAGTAGTTACCGAGGCTGCGATGGTTTCTTGTTCGGTGTTTGCGGATCAAGGGGCGGCGAGAAGGCGGAGGTGGAGGGGAAGAAGTTGGAGAACTGGGAATGGGTTGGGGTGAGTGAGTGGGAGCTGTATGAGGAGTTGCCTGAGTTTGGGATTCAAAAAGTTTTAATCAATTAAAGTGGGAAGTGGGGAGGATACCAGAAAAGTTGAGCACTTGTGTCGAGGCGATGTTGAAATGGTTTTGATATTTATTGATTATGATGCTAGGAAAGCAGATTATGCAGCATTACTTTTTTTAGCCTCCTCAAGTGGAGAGGCATTATGAGGGTAGGACAGTTGAGAAGTCCCTTGTCTGCAAAGTTGAAAGGCGCTGTCTCCTGACGAAAATGGTATCTTGAAAGCAAAAACGCCTCTATTACACCAGACCAGGCTATAAATACGACAAGTGGAAACAGGAGAGACATGTCTGAACATGTTACTTCGTCTTTGTCAAATAGGTATTGGTCATAGGGTCAGGCTGTGTGTGCCTAAGGCAGCAACGCTAGTAAGTTGAGGCTCCGTACTTAAGAGCCTCACCCCTCCTTCAATACAATACAAGACCTTTTACAATCTCAAGTCGTTAGATCGTGACAGTCTTTATGCTCACATATATAACCCCGATGTAGGCTAGCATTCAATCCGACTTTATTTAGTACGGGTAGTAAAGTGCAACTTTGAACGTACTATACTAACCGAGAGCCAGCCAATTCCTGGCAGCTTATCGCAGGGGAGCGCTACGGCTCTGTTTATGTTTCCACGTAATGAAAGGCCTGTGTTAGCGCCGAAAATCATCAGCGTGGGTTATGCTCGGAATTTTCTTTTCCGCACAAGGTAAAACTGTTTTTGCAAGTAATTATATAATATACAACTTCACCAGGCTAGAAATCCATTGTGAACACTGCAAATGAATTGGTGATATTTTTTTCGCTAGCTCGATGCTCTTACTCTTTCTATCTCTATGGATGGCCATCCCGCCTATTTGACCCACTCACCATATAAGCTCCTCTCTTCTGTTCTTGCTCCCTCAAGCTCTCCCTTCGCACTAAGCAACTTCACGTTGCTGCCCTTTTTCTTGCTCCATTCCTGCAAGAAAGATGCAATCTCGCTCATGGTCTGCTCATCATCCTTCACTAACAGGACAATCGCATCATACCCTCCTGCTCCTGGAACAACACCGCCTGCTACACCCTGTACTGATTTCGTAACTGCGTCGAGAAGATCGGATTGTTCTTTCGGTTCGATTGGAACATTTGACAGCTCGCCCATTTTGCGAACTTTGGAGCGAATGGCTTCGAAAGCAGCTTCAAGCCCCGCTGTCTTCCCTGATGCCAATTCCACAGCTAATGCTTCGTTGGATACTTGGAGTTCCTTCCAGAGCTGAGCCGAACCTTTAGGATCGGACTTTCGCCATGCTAAAACAGACTTCACCATACTAACAGTCTGAGACCCACAATCCACATCACACATCACAAGTGCCCATCCTTTCGGGATACCCGCCTCCTTCCTGATTTCCGTATCCCATTTCTCATCCTTGCCTTCTTCATCGACGCATTTCCTCACTCTCTCCCCAAAGCCCTTACTCCCCGGCTCGCCGAGTTTGGAGAGAATTACGGGTGAGAAACGGCGATAGATACAAGTTCCGTAGACGGCGGCTGCGACGTCAAATCCGGAGCCTACTTTTCCTTGGGCGGCGCAGTGCGCTGCTTGTGCTAAGTTGTGGAGTTTTGCGCGGCTGGACGGGGAGGCGAGGGAGAAGGTTGAGGGGAGGTAGTGGGTTAGGAGGGCGCCGGTGAAGGCTGTGACGAGGGCGGCGGAGGAGCCGAGACCAGTTTTGTGAGCATCTTGTAAACGCGTACCGAAATCTATGAAGCGACTGGAGGAGGGGACGGAGACGGTGGAGTAGTAGTCGGTGTCGGCGAGGATGGTGATGGAGATGGGTTTTAGCGGTGCAGAGGGGAGAGTGGTGGAAATGTAGGTTAGGGCATAGAGGAGGGCGGTTTCCACGAAGGGGTTGCGGGATGGTGGGGTTGAGAGGCCACTGGTTTGGTTAGTGAAGTTATTTTGGGATGGTGATCAGAGACAATTTGAAGGAAATTAAAGAACTGAAGAAGAAAAGCTTTGGAAATGAGTGAGGGTCATTCAGGGGTATCATGTGACATGTGCGTATCACAAGATTTGATCATGTGATAAGACGGAAAAGGGGCAGATATAAAAACACGGACTCAGGACGGGGAGAAGCAGAGGAGATTTCCTACCCTTGCACTTGAGTAAGGGAAACAACTCCCTCCCCGTCCTTCGCATATCCATATTTCCAAACAGCCTCCCGGAACTGCGGACTTTGCACTACAATCTCCGCATCCTTGGTCTCAACCTCGTGCACTAGAACGTGGATCCTGGCACTGAGGCCAAAGACCACGCCAGTGAATTCTCTATCGAGAACCAAGTATCCTCCGGCCAAAAGGACTTTTCCCGGGGCGGAGACCGCGATAGACATTGCGTGTGGTGAAGCCGAAACCGAATGTTTTCGGTCTTGAACGTGTTTGGTTTTGATCCTTAGTTTGGTGGACTCGCGGAAGTACGAAATAGTGTACTGTACTGCACAGTAGGAATGTATTCAGTTGCATTGCCCTCGACCTATGATTGAGGACCGTGCTCGTGCCCGTGTGTACAAAGTAACAGGGCAGGTATGCTTTGGTAAGCCGGTCGATATTTGGACCGAGTGCTGTGGTAACGTGACTCTTAGCTTTGGGTAAAGATGCAGAACTTTGTGGTTGATGTGGCCGTCGGAAATCTGATAAGGCCGACCGACCGATCTACCTTCGTCATCTTGCTCTTTCCATTTGGATCGCGGGCCTTCCGTCCACGGTCCCATCCCAGGATCGAGGATGATTAGTGGATACCTACATCGCAGGTACCCAATGATCTTAGTCTGTGCCAGGATCAACTGTGCTTACTGCCGAGTTTGAAGCAGTCTCTTCGTATAACTGGCTCGCTTAACTAGATCGTTCATGCATCCCCTTCCGCAAAATACTCGCGTTGATGACTGTTCCTCTTCCTCTGCCGGCCGTCCGTTCTCACGTTCTCACCCCGTGCAACCCCGTACCCGAGTTTTTCTCGACAGCCCCAGGCACAATTTTGACTACGAAGCCTCGTTGACGCACTCCATACCTCAATATGCCTCTTCTCCCCAATACCTTCTCTTGATTCCTTTCTGCTCCTTTTGTTACCCTACCTTTCTTCGCCACTTTGTCCTGCTAACCATAATTTCCACCTAATTCGGTCCAGGACTCAAAAGCCAAGAGCCTCTCTCATACATACAAACACACAAACGAGCTTCGACGCATCCCGAGTCGCATGTAAAGCCACCATTTCCACCCAATCCCACCTCGTCTCTACTCGTCATCCAAAATAGACCAGCCCACATTCAGAATCATATTTTTGCCTTCTGCCAGCTAGTATCTGACTGAGGAGTCTGCGGCTGTACCTGTCAACTTCAACACCACCCGAGTAAATAACAAATTTCGAACTTCTAGGTCGATCTCGTAGAGTCGACTGCCCTGATCACAGATCACCACTCAATTTAATCAGCGCGTTCCTTTGACGGCCTTGCTGTCAAATGAACCTGCACTCAAGACTTCATTGAGATCCCAAGTGCGTTGGCCTCCCATCTCCTATTATTCCCCCCGCGCCGGGACTACAAACCAAGCATAGCTGACATTCACAGTCTCCTCTCTCCCAATCCCGAGAGGTCCTCCCATCCCTAAATGCCCATCTATTCCTCCTTCGCTTCGACTCTTGCACGTCAGGGTCCCAAAACTTTCACCCACGGTTACGCCCAATCCCTCGTTGCCGCGACTCATCCCCAAGTCTACGCCTCCCAAAACAGACCTGGATTTGGTCTCCGCAGACGCACAAGCAAGGCAGCGTACCCAAGCTACCAATTCCAAAATGCGTTTCACAACAGCTCTCAGTCGACGAGTACTGTCACTCAAGTTCGGCCCGAGAGAGTCGATGGAGGTTTAGATGCTTACTTTGAGGCATGGAAGAAATCGCATACTGCTGGGGAGCCGGAGAAGGAATGGACACAGTTCCAGTTCGCAAAGAGAATTGAATGGAAGCCCTTGATTGAGGTTGATGGAGAAGGTCAGAGCCATGTCGGGGCTGCGACGGTGGTGACAAAGCCAGTAGTTGAGAGATCATACAGTGCGAGTGCTGTAGATGATATTAAGAAGGTTGGATTTGCTGCCGAAGAGAAAGCTGCTCTGGCTAAGATTGATGCGGCTATTGAGAAGGAGATCAAATCGAGGGAAGACCAGGCTATTTTTGAGGCAGAGTTAAGCGTTGTTGCGGCTCGTGTCCCAACTCCCCCGATTGCCGGCTCTCACTCGCCGGCTCTCTCGTCCATCGAGTCATTCAAGTCTCCAGCTACCTCGACAATATCTGTCAATACAGCTGCAGAGCTCCAGTCTCAAAGCTATGCTGAGCATCTGACGAAATTGGCTGAGGGTGGAAGATATGCTGAGATTCCAGCTGTTTTCGAGGCTATGCTTGTAGCTGGTATCCAACCAGTCACAGCTGCCTACAATGCTCTTCTTGATGCTGCCATTCACTTACCAGCTGAGAGAATTCAGGTTGTTCCCAAGGCATTGGATGTTTACTCTGATATGCTCAGACGGAAGGTTTTACCGAGCACCACCACTTATAACACCTTGATGACCCTACTCTCTTCAAGATCTTTGGAAGTTTCCACTTTGAAGAATTTTCTCGAGGAGAAGCGCGTTCGCTTTGGTGGTATGGAGGAGGCAGGAAAGTTCATGTTCGCATCTAGTGAGATGGAATTCGCTATTTTAGCCGAGGACGACCGCCTTGACCTGGCCATGAGACTATTCGAGGCATCAGTCAGCTACCGCAAGGACCGCACATTCCCACCAGAGACCTACCACCAGTTGATTTCTGCTTGCTCAGAAGCCGGACGCGTCCCAGAAATGATCCGATTGTATGAGCACATGGAGTCGAACAAGATCGTGCCATTGGCGTCAACCTTTCCTCGTATGATCAAGGGCTTCACCCAAATTGGAGACTTGAGAAGCGTGGTTGAGTGCTACAATGAGTACAAGGAATTGGCGATGGCACATGACCAAGGCAAAATTGAGCTGAACGACAGACAGGATTCTCTAATCTACGCGTCTGTTGTCAAGGCTTACGTGGTTTTGGGCAGACTCCCTGGTGCGATTCAATTCTACGACAGAATCACCGCTTCCTACCCACACGAGCAAGAAGCAATAGTCAGCCAAGGATTCGTTGATGGTTTCTTGAAACTCGGCATGCTTTCTGAGGCTCTGCTATGGGCTGAGGGACTTGGACACCCAGCTCGAGAGGCTGCCATGAGCAAGGTTGCGACTGTTGCTGCCGACAAGGGGGATCAGGCCACTGCTATTGCGGCATGGGCTCATGTTTCTCCCAACTTTGGCGACATTGCAACTCCAGCCATGGCCATGCTTGCTCTCAGTGTTCGTCAAGGAGATGTTCCCGCCGCTCAAAGATACTGGCACTCTTTATCAAACCCCGAGTCAGCATTCAACTCTTCCTACATTGAGGCAGCTGCTATGTACGCCGTGGCTATGATCGGCTCCGGTCAGGTCTTAGAGGGGCTCTCTCAATCCGAGCAGATGTTCAACCGCATTCGAGCTTCGGCTGTTGATGTCAACTCTCACCTTCACGATGAGATTGAGGAGGGTATGGAGTTTGTTCACCGATTCATGCAATCACGTAGCGTCACTGATCCTCGCCTGCTCGCCCCTGAGACTCCCAACTATCCCCAAAGCTTCACTCCAGTTTCATTCGCAGCACCTGCCTACGAAGATAACTTTGACCCATATGCCGCTTCCACCGACTTCAAGGGCTCTGCTATCATTGCTGACGAGCTCGAGAAGGGTAGTGGTGGCCGTGCCAAGGTCTCGCGTTTGAATGAGGCTCTCGGTAGATTTAAGAACATTCGTCGTGCTGGCCGCCACCCACGTTACATCACCTATGCCAAGCTCATTTCCGCTGCTGCACGAGAGGAGCGAATGACTTTGGTTCACGACATTCTTGCTATGGCTCGCAATGATGTTCCATTACTTCCTCAGTATGCTGTTGTCCGTTACGGTTGGGTTTCAATCCTTGATGCCATGGTCGGAGCTTGCCTTACTCTCGGTAACCGCACATTGGCTGCTCAGTACCACCAAGAGCTTCTCGATATGGGTGCTGCCCCCACTGCCAACACTTTTGGTCTCTACATCACGACCTTGAAGGAGTCTACCAAGACCTTTGACGAGGCTACCGAAGCTGTCAAGATCTTCCACCGTGCTAAGAATGAGGGTGTTGAGCCTTCATCCTTCTTATACAATGCTCTTATTGGCAAGCTTGGAAAGGCTCGTCGTATTGATGATTGTCTCTTCTACTTCGCTGAGATGCGCAGTCTCGGCATCCGACCTACCAGTGTTACCTACGGCACCATTGTCAACGCTCTTTGCCGTGTCAGTGATGAGAAGTTTGCTGAAGAGTTGTTTGAGGAGATGGAGTCTATGCCCAATTATAAGGCCAGACCCGCACCCTACAACAGCTTGATGCAATTCTTCCTCACCACCAAGCGTGACAAGAGCAAGGTCCTCGCCTACTACGAGCGCATGAAGTCCAAGGGAATTGAGCCCACCAACCACACTTACAAGCTCCTAGTCGACACCCACGCCACCCTGGAGCCCGTCAACATGCCCGCAGCTGAAGCTATCTTGGACGTCATCCGCAGCACCGGCCAACGCCCCGAGGCAGTCCACTACTCCTCCCTGATCCACGCCAAAGGCTGCGTGATGCACGACATGGACGGCGCCCGCGCAGTCTTTGACTCCGTCATGGCCGACCACAGCATCCGCCCCCAAGCCTGCCTCTACCAAGCTCTCTTCGAATCCATGGTCGCCAACCACCGCGTTACCGATACGGAACCTGTTCTTCGAGACATGGCTTCCCACCGCGTAGACATGACTCCCTATATCGCCAACACGCTGATTCACGGTTGGGCTAACCAGAAGAATATCGACAAGGCCAAGTCAGTCTTTGCTTCTGTCAGCAGAGAGAAGCGTGAACCCAGCACCTACGAAGCCATGACTCGTGCTTATCTTGCAGTCGAAGACCGTGCCTCAGCTAAGAACGTCGTGCAAGAGATGCTATGTCGCGGATACCCTGGTGCGGTCTCCAACAAGATCCTCGAATTGCTTGGTGGTGGAGATGTTGAGAACGCCTAAAACAGTCTCTCGCCTCCCCTTTCCCACTTGTCTATTTTCAACCACTCTGCTGTAGACGAGAAATGACTCCCTTTTCTTTTGTCCGACTCGACATGATACCCGTGCCATTATTGCACACTTCTCTGCTCGGATGGGGCCCTCATGGGTATCACTTCATGCTTCCTACATACTACGAAGTTTTCATTTGTTTCCCTTCATGCTTTTTTGAATTTTGAATTGGGCGCGGTTATGAGGATCGAGGAAGTAATTAAAAGCTCTGTTGCTGTACCAACATTGAGCTCCTGGCGTTTTATGGAGTTCAGAAAAATGGAGCGTAGGTGGTTAAGCATGGATGGAGCCAAAGTGGGGAAGTTGCTTTATAGGAATGGCGCACAGGGGAAATTGGTGGGAGAGAAACGGAAAGAAGATAAATCTCAACTCTAAGCTTGTTCAGATGGAGATGGTACATATAAAAGGAGAGGAGTTGATGGGCCGTCGAGGAGCATCTGGATAGGCATGTGTGTATTATTAGATGAATCGTATCGCCTGAGGGCAAAGATACCTCAATATGCTCTTGCTTCTTTCCGTTTCTTCATAATTCTTCTGAATGACAATCAGCCCCCATCAACTTGCACGGAGGTTGAAAATGCCTTGAAGGTAGAGCTATGGTAACGGGTTAAGGTTGTGTAATATTCTTGTTCTTGAATACTTTGAATATCAAGTATATCAGTTTCTTCTGTAACCACTCGTTGTAAGCCTAATCATCCCTTCTTCACCAACTGTCATCACCCTCCCCCATCCTCTCCAAACCCCCCTCCCCCGCTCTCCAAATTTCAAATTTCAAATTTCAGTTCTCCCAGCCTTGGTGGGGATCTGTACTCATCTTGGATTAGAGACATCTGATATACTGAAAAGCTGTGTAGGAATCGCTCTATTCTTGGCCCGTCATTATGTTCGCCAAGGGACATCCGGGTATAATCAGTCATTTAAAATGTCTTTGAATGTTTCTTAATCGTGCTCTATTTGTTTGGAATATCTCTTTCCGAGCGCTTAACGTCTGATAACTAGCCTTCCCAACGCTGCCAGGCCTAAGAGTGTATCAATCCGTACGTTAGAACGCGCCCGCCCTTGTAAATACATGCAAACTGCATTTAGTCCCAACTTCCCAAGCCAAAAACTTAAACCAAAGTCCCAAACCCTTCTCCGTTTTGCCAGGAAATATATCTGCTGCGGTGTTGATACTGATGCTATTGTTGCCATCGATAACTGATTGTCACCGTATTGGTTGGATTCGAATATATGCAGAACGTAAAAAGGCATAATCGGCCTAATGTAATTATTAGTAAATATAGCTTAATTCAAGTTAAAGATTATACCTGTTTTCTAGTGAGAAAGAAAATAGCGACAGACACCGCCCAGAAAAACAACGACACTAACGACACTAACGACAGCGATAACGATGGGGCCGTTAAGGACACCGCTGGAGACGCCGACCATTCCGAAGATACTAATGGGGCCAAGGAAACGGAGAACGAGGTCACGAAGGACACTATCGCGGCACCGCCAAAGACACCGAATATAATCACTATACCGAGGATGTCGAGGACACTAATGATACCGAGGGCAAGGACACTAAGGATGCCGTCGAGAAAACCACCAGAGATACAGACTAAACCAAGGACACAAAGGATTCCAGTGATACTAAGGACGAGGACACCAAGGACACCGTCGAGGGCAACAAGAACACCTCTCAGGATACTGGCTGTAGTTAATAAACTGGCAGCACCGAAGCTGCCAAGGAGAAGGACGGCGAGGACACCAAGGTCACCGTTGAGAACACCGCTGGCGATACCGGCTAAATAAGGACACCGAGGACACAAATGATACTGGAGACGAAAATACGAAAGACACCGTCGAGGACACCAGCCATAGTTACAATACCGATGACACCGAAAACACCAAGGATACCGAGGGCGAGAACACCATGGTTACCATTGCGAATACCGCCGGAGACACGGACTAAACCAAGGACACCGAGGATACCAAGGACACCGAGGACGAGGAGACTGAGGACACTATCGAGGATTTCGGCTATGGTTACTATACCAATAACACCAAAGATGCCAAGGGTACCGAGGGCGAGGAAGCCAAGGTTAGTCGACCGCTGAACCACACTGGGATTTTGTCGAAGGTTCTCGAATGCCGGAACAAAATGAAAATGGCATTTCTCGTGCTTCGCAGAAATCTGCTTAGCAAGATCGGTACATTCTCGAGCCATTGCAATACCGTTAGCTAACTTAGCTTTGAATTCTGGGCCCAAGATATTAGCGGCCATTTTGACGGTGTTGCGATTATGCGATTGTGTTTAAAAACTTAGCTTTGGAATTTTTTCTATGCCTTTTATCTTGCGTTTTTTAAAGCGGCGAGTTAGTTAATATTCTGGTTTAATTTGGATTTAATTGCTGCTTTAGTCGCCTATAACTTGAAAGTAACCCAGGGAAAGTCATATAAGATTAATAGCCTAAGGTATTAAAGCTATACGTATTTCGTGCATTATCTAAAATAGCAGGCACTCAACCCAAGTGGCTAACACTTTATGTTGATTAAGTTAGCGTGGATTTAGATACCTTTCTCAAGATAGTTTCTTAAGGTTTCTACTTTTTACCTAAAAGATCTTTATATTGTTAGAGCCAAAGACCTTTCAACTAATTGTAGTGGTTACTAGTTAGTTGACCACTTTTTCACTTACTAACTTATATCTTTTAAAGTTCTCATTAATAACTAATTACTGATAATTAATTAGCGCTAACTATTAAGTGCTTACTTATTAAGCACTTTAATTAGTAAGTATTGCAGCACAAAGGTATTTGGCAGGTCCTATCCACGATTTGGCTCTTTCGAGGGACTATAGCTACCTTATAATACAATGCTCCTCTCGTTCATTTTCCCTTCAAAGCTTTTCTAATACTCGAGGACCTTTAAGTGTCTTGTGAGAGAGCGGCTGAGAGCCCCTTTTCAAGCCTCAGGACTCGCTAAATCAAAGCCGGTTGGTGCGTCAGGGGCTTTTGGCTTTGATCTCCCCAGCTCCTCTCCTCTTTTGAATCTCCATCAAAGAATGAGAGATAATTGGCAACCGTGTGCCTCCTTTCTTCCCACCAGATCCTTACCTGGAAGTCGATTCATATAATAAGCATACCGCCAGAATGACCCTAAGCGAGATTTTAAATCCGAAAATCGTTCTGCTCAGGGATAGTTTATATGCAAAACTGATATAAGGATATAGCGGGAATGAAGGAGAAATGTTATTGACTATTAAGAAGACGAACTCTTGCTAAAATGCGAGCGTTGAACGTTCTCCTCTGCTTATCAAGAGCTTAGCCCTCGCTAAAGCGTGGAAAGTATAACGGCGCGGGGAGGTTAGTAAACTAATCTTATTCGCAGGCTATCTTATAGAGAGCAAATACAAGGAGGAAAGAGGTTCTTAGGGAACCCCTTCTTAAATAGGCTAAAGGTTAGCGCTTAGGCTATTGCTATTGCTAAAGCAACGGGAACTAACCTTAGCCTTAAGCTTTCTATAATTATATATATTTAGCCTTAAGCCTTAAAGTATATAACCTTAGCCTCGCGCTTAATCCTAGCCTTATCTTGCTATAATAACTAATTAGAACTAGGGTTAGCCCGAAGATTAACTATGCTAGAGGGAAATTCCCTTGATTATATAACTTGGGTAACGAATTGTTATAGAAAGGTTTGTCTCCTTTATATAACTAATAAGATTACCTCGTTATAGTCTTATTTGAAGCTTATTTAGCCAATCCGGCACGGTCCTACTATAACTTATCCTCTAGCAAGTTAGCAATACCTTATTCGGTATTGGAATCTCGATATAAGCAATTTCCATTTCTGTATTTAAACCTAAGCTATTGCTGCTATAGCCTAAGTTATAGGTAAGCTAAACCTGAGCTAAGCTAAGCGAGTAAGCCAAGGAGGTGAGCTTATAGTAGATAAGAGCGGCCCGTTTAAGCTCCTTGGCTATAATTGCCACTAGCTAAAATTAGAAAGAGTAAGGCAAGAGTTCTTTCCAGGCCGATTATAGATCCTTATTTATAAAGAGCCGCACTAAACAACTTACTAAATGTTACAAAATTCAACTTTAATATATATAAGCATATATTAATCTATAAAGCACTTATTTAACTTTTATCTGCTATAAGATATTATACTTAAATACGTATAATATTATAGCTTAATAGTAGCTAATCAACGATTTTATATAGTTTTAAAGAGCTAAAAGGACAATAATACAAATCTTGGGAATTAACGTTTAACGCTTCTAATAAGCATACCACTTATTATATAATGCTACTAGATGCTTTTTCTAAGCAAGGTATTATTTGTGCAAAACTCTCTTAGTAATAAAAGAGTAAAGGCTTGCTCTTAGCATTTCTTTTACCTTACTTTAATTTAAATTTAATTATACTTAAGTAACTTAAGTTTTACTTAAGTAATAGTTATATGTAGATAAGAATTTCGCTTAGATATCTAGCCGCAAGCTAAACCTTAAAGTAATGCTTAGTTAATTTATAGCTAATAAATAAGAAATAAGGTTATCTTAGCTTATTAAAGGCTTGCAAACCTTGAAAACTTAGAAATTAATATATTATTACTAATAATATAATTAGAGTATTCTAGAGTATTCTAAAGCTTACTAATTATATATTAATAATATACTATTATTATTAAGCTGCTTAATAATTATAAAACTCTATAGAATATACTAGAATTAGGAATATTAGTATAAATAACTATTATAATCGTTTAAATAACAGCTTTATAGCTATTATAAAGTTAACTATAAGACTAGTTTAAAGCTAAAGAAGAAGAAGTATTGGAATAAGGGCGCAAGAGCGCTTGCGCTTAAGCCTTATATGCTCTGGCATTAAATATAGTCTATATACTAGCGTTATACGCTAGTATTAGACTATCAACTCTTATATAAACTTAATGCAAGTTATAGCGCTAGCATATTTCGTATGCTATCTACTCCTTTAATATTTAGATAATAGTGCTCTCTCTCTTCAAGGGAAAGATATATATAATACAAATATAGATTTTATATTATTGCTTAAGCATCTGACTAAGCCATGTGCGCATATGCCTAGCCTTGTAATCCCAATAAGAAGAAAGAAGAAGAAAGCTTAAAGCTATCCTTATTCTTTTATCCTTCTCTTAACTATCTAGCGTATAGTATAAAGGGGCGGAAAACAAGAAGCTTTGCCTTAATATAACTTTATATAAACTTATAGATGCAAACATAATAATAATAATAGAAGGGAAGAGAGAGGGCGATAAATAAAGAAAGGGAACTATAGCTTCTAAGATTTATAAAAGGGTTATAATTCGTATATACTAGTTAAACTTTCTATTGGGATTATAAGGCTAAGCGTATGCGCACATGGCTTAGTTAAATGCTTAAGCAATAATATAAAATCTATATTCGTATTATATATATCTTTCCCTTAAAGAGGGAAAGCACTGCTATTTAAATACTAAAGGAGTAAATAGTATATAAAGTATGCTAGCGCTATACCTTGCATTAAGTTTATATAAGAGTAGATAGTCTAACACTAGTATATAATGCTAGTATATAGACTATATTTAATGCCAAAGCGTATAAGGCTTAAGCGCAAGCGCTTTTGCGCCCTTATTCCAATACTTTCTTAAGGCTAAAATATATTAAGATATATATTATTAGAAAAGGAAAGGTAAAAGAGTTCAAGGATATAACCTAATTAGCTAAGGTATAGTCCGAGTTAAGGCTAGTGAAAGTAGACCACTTGGTAAGCAAGGCTACTTTTATATATATAAAAGAGGCTTAACCTCGAACCTTCTTCTTAGCTAGTTAGTCGATTTAATATTAGTATATTCTACCCTATAGCTATATTGTAACTATAAGTAGACTAACCGGACCAGACCGAAAATCGAGACCAGACCGGCCTAGACCGATTTTTGGTCTGCAAAATCATAAAATAGTCTGCAAAAAGATTTTATAGTCTAGTTTAGGCTAGCCTAAAATAAAAACGGTCTGCAAAATTATAAAATAGTTTGCAATTTTTTTTTAGTCTAGTTTAGTTTAGGCTAGTTTAGTTTAGTCTAGTTTAAGCTAGTTTAGTTTAGTCTAGTTTAGTTTAGTCTAGTCTCGGTTTAAGGTACTTTA
>JAPZPB010000229.1:25599-61799 GCA_037952635.1 Bryoglossum gracile | reverse complement strand
AGGCTAGTTTTGGTATAAGGCTTGTTTTATTCTAGGCTTGTTTTCTTGTAGGCTTATTTAGTTAAAGGCTTGTTTAGTTAAAGGGTTTGTTTTATTCTAAGCTTATTTTAGTATAAGCCTTGTTTTGCTATAAGGCTAGCTTCCTTTCTTATAGCCTAAGGCTAGTTTAGCTATCAGGCCGGTTTAGCCGCATAGATAGTCTATATAATATATATATATTTAGAATTTATATTATCTTTATTACTATATATTGCAATTTTAACCTAGGCTCTATTTATGCATATTCTTCTATAAGGTTTATACTTGCAGATATTATTAATATAAATAATTATGCTAATCTTATAATAAGCAATACTTGCTATAATAATGCTAATTTTATAATAAATAATGCTTGCTATAATGCTACTAATCTTATAATAAGCAATACTCGCTATAATATTGCTAATGCTTTAATATATATTAATTAGATATGCTTTGTTAAATTTTTATAATGCTATATATATACTATTAGGGATTTTAGCAGCCAAATAACTATATACTATGAAATTTTAGTGCTAAAATTATCGATATACATATATTGCAAAATCGTTGCCATTGGCAAGTAATTAATACTATTAGCATATGCTTAACATAAATCTTTTTTTGCAGATGTATTCGGCTTCTTGCTTTTACCTTATTAGTAGTCTTACTTATCGCTAGGAGTCCCTGAACGCCTTGCTTTCATTAGGGTAAGTATAAGTTATAGTTTTAGTCTTAATGCTATGCTAAGCTTATAACTTATTAAAAATAGAAGCTTAGTAAGGGTATAATCCTCTAGACTTTAGTATTTATAGTAACAATATAGCTATAAAGTCGGATATACTTCTATTAACTTTACTAACTAACTAAGAAGAAGGTATTATAAGGCTAGTCTCCTTTTATATAGCCTCGCTTACGCATAGCTAGCTCTAGCTTAGGCTATATCTTACCCAATCAGAACAGGTCCCTGAACCCCTTTTCTCTAATAGTAAAGCTATATTATAAGTATTAGTGGTTATTTACTTATTACTAAATAGTTGCGATTTTTGGGTTTTAGTGTTGTTGGCCCATGCTGCCAGAGTAGTGGCACCCACTGTTGGTACTAGAAAAGCGGCTCAGGCGAAAACCAAAATATACATAGATTTCCCAAAGATAATGTTAATTCTAAATTGAAAGAAGAAAGATTGGATTTTAATCACTTAAATTGTACCAAATTCTAACTCTGATGCACTAGGAGTAAAACTTGTGTGGTTTGCAAAGTATAAGAAACAGCGTTTTTGGTGTATATTCGCTATAATAGATAAGTAGCCGACTTATATTATCCCTCTGGTTCATCTCTTCCCACCCACCCCGCCAACCCCAATCCTCCCACTCCCCGCCAACATCCTCCGTCTCTTCTCCTCGTCCCTCCTCTCGTCGTCATCAAATAAAGACCCCAACCCCCTCAATACCCCTACTAGATCCAGCCTAATCCCTCCTTCTCCATCTCTCCTGCTTTTCTCCTTCGTACACACTCCATTAACCAGCGTATTAGGACACGGGACTTTTGTAATCCAGTGGCAGCTATCGAATTGTACCCATTTGCAGGTTTCGGGTGGGGAGAGGAGCTGTTTGTTCAGGCACTCAGACTCGATGACGTCGAAGGTGCACCCGCAGAGGGTGAAGCGGTGGGCGCGATATTGGCACATTAGGAGTCAGGTGAAGTGTTGTGGGAAGACTCAGAGAATATGATACTGTGCCAATATGAGCGCCAATATTAAAGGATAAATGTCTGGACTTTTCTGCAGAAGGAGGCTAGATAAATTGATTCTAAGCTTGATCGTTAGAAAAAGTGTGTGAATCAATTCATTCATGAGATAATTGAAACAGTGAACCTGGTCAGCTACTTTCACGGTATTACCAATGTGGTGTTAAGTAACCTCGCACAATTCATTCTCTTTGTCGTTCGTTGCCAAATTTCCGCAGTAATTCTATTCCTTTGTTTATCAGCATGCTTCCCACTAGTTCAAGACTGAGACAGAACTAATATTTCTTTGTGGGATGAATTACAGTGTGTTGAAGGACTTCCGGTTCCAAAACGAGTTGGCCATGGATCAATCTGCTTTCATATCACCCGATATTTACAATTTTTGGACTTGTGATCATCGCATCCCATGTGAAAAATGTCCTTGTTAAACCGAAACGGGTTGGGATAGCTAACTCGTAAGCGGGAATGTAAGGCGAGGGTGGGAGGCACCATCCACAGAATGTTCTTAAATGTGCTCAATACATTTCAGAATGTAAGATATACGAGGAGCAATGAGTGTTGCAATTCCAGATCGATTATGTCACCCAATCGTGGTAATCATAGAAAGTATTGTGGCATGCCGCCGACCGGCAAGCATCACCAAAGCAGACAGCGATAAATCCACACAGAATGAAATGAATATTGGCCTATAAACCCAACAAGGGATGCGGAAACCATCGACTAACTAATGGTTTGGAACAGCAACTACAAGATCAACACTATAGACTATACCCGGGCGATGAAAGTGAGAAACTCCGTTGTAGGTCACGGAAGCAGCGAATGCATCGCCTTTCCACGCATCTGGGGTCGCCTCCAATTGGGCCATGACAACAGCCTTGCCAATATCATCATCAAACTCCCTGTTGAACAATAAGAATGGATCAGAGATCTTTGTGAAGGGGTAATACTTGAAGGAGACCGTCTTATTGATGATATCTTTGCATTCCGCTCCAAGTTCCTTGAGGATCTCAATTATGTTTTCCCAGATGATCTTGGCTTGCTTGCCGTAATCATTCTCGACGCCTTCGACCAATCTTGGGTTTGGAGTCAGCTGTGACTTGAAGACCTAGAGATACAAGGCACTCACTCTCCAGTGCTAGGATCGGCTGCCCATTGTGTAGAAATATAAGCGACAGAGGTGTTGGGAAGAGCGATAGAAACAGTAGAGAATAGATTCTTGTACGGGATGGACCCGGCTTTGGTATTAAAGTGCTTGACGGACATATCGGATGTCTTGAATGTAAGTAACCGAGTCTTTGGTGGTGTTACAGATGGGAAAGAATACCAAGGTCAAGATACAGCAGACTTTATATTACGATTCTCCAGGGAGCGCAACAGCTACCCCGCCGAGCTGAGCGTGAGGCGTCCGGTGGCTTTAGCTAGAACACGTAGCTCAAGATACATTATCATATCCGGAGAGTTTTGGATATGATTGGTACTGTACTCTGTGAGACCGAGGCTTGGTGTTTTCATCAGCTTTCAGCCCAGAGGGCGGTCTAGAAGCAGTATAACGCGAGGTGGGTAACCTCAGCTACCAGTATCGTCGTGCTACCGAATAGGATGTTCTGCTCCTACCCCGAGGGGGCAGGTGTCTACCTTTTAGTGGCGATTTCCACATCGCAGAAAAAAGTAAGAAACATTATTTCGGCCCAGAACCGTCATGTCGACCTGACGGTCAAGGAGCTGGTATATGACAGGGATTAAGACTCCTCTGAAAATCAGGGCAATGGCAGTGTGCTCCTACGTGGATAGATCTTGCCTGATGGCAAATCATCTTGAATACCAGGGTCATCATGGACACTCGGGTCCTTACAACAGAAACTCCTAGCCACGTGAGCTTTTGAAACAATCCTAGATAGCTGATATTTGTAGATTAGTGACGAAAGTCTAAACATGAAGAATAATTCAAGGCCCCTCGGTATTCAGGGCGACTTCGATATTAAGGATACGAGAAAGAAGGGAAGTCCCCCGATAACTGAGCACTTGGTCATGAGCTTGGAAAAGCAACTGGAAGCAAACGGCTGGAATATTTAAAAGCAATTTGGGATTTACCTGGTCCGAAGGCAAAATAAGGACTCGGAGCAAGCAAACGGAACGCAACATACAGCATGAGAGAAAGCATACACTTGTTAGGAACACATCCTCCTCTCGACTTCAAACTTATGAAATCAAGCAAATCAAAATCTGCCCTGGTCGTTCGTTCCTTTGGAGTGCTGGGGAAGTGAAGAAAGAAAAACCATTTGACAGCGAGTTTTCCCCTCGGAACTCGCTACGGTGGCCGAAATGCAGCCTCCGTATGTATTATCGAGGCTGTACTCAAGTACCCCGCCACATCCCGCTTCAAGTAGCAACATTGCTAACATCCAACATGAAGCAGAGGTTCTCTTCTCTGGACGTGAAGGCAGGTCAAACTTTCTCCGAGGATACACATCTCTGACACATTCTGCGCAGGTGATCGCGCATGAGCTCTCTGCTGCGCTTACTACTCTCCGCGTAGCTAATATCTACGATTTATCCTCGAAAATCTTCCTCGTTAAGCTGGCAAAGCCTGACAACAAGCAGCAGATTGTCATAGACTCTGGATTTAGATGTCATCTGACGAATTTTTCCAGGACAACCGCGGCCAGCCCTTCTGTCTTTGTCACAAAGCTCCGGAAATATCTAAAGACTCGCAGAGTCACATCGGTGTCGCAGGTGGGGACGGACCGGATTATCGAGTTCCAGTTCAGTGAGGGGCAATACAAGCTATTCTTGGAGTTCTATGCCAGCGGGAATATCATCTTGACAAACAAGGAAAACAATATCCTAGCGCTGCTGCGTATTGTACCTCCAGAGAAAGGGCAAGAGGAACAACGACCTGGACTGAAGTACTCTTTGGCAGACCGGCAGAACTTTGGGGGAATTCCATCGTTAACAAAGGAGCGGTTGCAAGATGCGTTACAAAAGGCTGTAGACAGAGGGGATGATGGTCTTGTGGTCGGGAAGAAGCCCAAGAAGAAGGCTGTAGATGCACTGAGAAAGGCATTAGCAGTCTCTATCACAGAATACCCTCCAATGCTTGTAGATCACGCATTGCGAGTGTCAGAATTCGATTCATCTCTCAAGCCCGCAGACGTTCTCCAGAGTGATGAGCTCCTCGATCACCTCATGCGATCTTTGGAGGAAGCTCGAAGAGTAATCAAGGAAATCACAAGCTCGGAGGTGGCAAAGGGATATATCATTGCGAAGAAGAAGGAAGGGTATAAAGAATCTTCGCTGGAGGACGCAGCCCGGAAGTTTTTGATTTACGATGATTTCCACCCTTTCCGACCCCGCCAGTTCGAGAATGACCCTGCTACGGTGTTCCTAGAATTTGACGGGTTCAACAAAACAGTAGATGAATTCTTCTCTTCGATAGAGGGTCAGAAACTCGAATCCCGTCTGCAAGAGAGGGAACTGCATGCGCAGAAGAAGATTCAAGCGGCTAGACAAGATCAGGCAAATCGCCTAGGTGGGTTGCAGGAGGTCCAAACACTGAATATCCGAAAGGCTAGTGCTTTGGAAGCCAATGCCGAGAGAGTGCAGGAGGTTATGGATGCTGTGAATGGTTTGATTTCTCAAGCGATGGATTGGTTTGAAATCGGCAAGCTCATCGAGCTCGAACAGAAGCGCCGAAATCCAGTTGCATCACTAATCAAGCTACCCCTGAAGCTCGATGAGAATACTGTTACCCTTCTTCTCAATGAAGAAGAATTTGAGGAGGAGGATGACTCTGCGTACGAGACCGACAGTGATGTGTCTGACAGCGATGAAGAAGATACAAAAGTCCCGAAGGAGCCGAAGGGGACGAGTGTTGACAAACCATTAACAATCGATATAAATCTTGGTCTTTCTCCTTACGCCAATGCGAGAGAATACTATGATCAGAGGAGAACTGCCATAGACAAGGAACAGAAGACTTTACAGTCATCTACTAAAGCACTCAAGAGCCAGGAAGCTAAGATTGCACAAGATTTGAAAAAGGGCCTGAAGCAGGAAAAGGCAATTTTGAGACCTGTTCGGAGACAGATGTGGTTTGAGAAGTTCTTCTGGTTCATTTCATCCGATGGTCACTTGGTTCTGAGCTCAAAGGACACCCAGCAGAGTGAGATTCTGTACAAGAGATATCTGAGGAAAGGCGATGTCTATGTTCATGCCGATTTGCAGGGTGCAGCTATGGTTGTCATTCGCAATAATCCGAAGACAGTTGATTCTCCCATTCCTCCGTCTACGCTATCACAAGCAGGTGCCCTAGCTGTTGCTTGTTCGAGTGCATGGGGTTCAAAGGCTGGTATGTCCGCATGGTGGGCAAACGCAGAACAGGTCTCAAAATCCACACCCACAGGCGATTTCTTACCTATTGGTAGCTTCCATGTCAAAGGAACGAAGAACTTCCTCCCTCCTGCTGTTCTATTACTTGGATTCGGTATTGTTTTCTCAGTCAGTGATGCAAGCAAGGCTCGACATTTCAAGCATCGGGTTCAAGATGAGGATACTAGTGCACCTCAAGACAGTGCGGCTTCAGAAGCTACCCAAGCAGCGAATGAAGTTCCAGGACTAGATGATGACCAAGGAAGCATGCCAGACGACCAAGATGAGTCTGACGCCGAGGATGAAAATGAAAAAAGGGCGTCCAATCCACTACAGTCACAATCACACGCTGAGCCCGCTATGGTTGTCGACAGCGAAAATGACCCTACCCAAGAAGCATCCGAACTCCAAGACAGCGAGGACCCCAACTCTCTCTCAGAGCCAGAGCTCGACTCTGTTTCAGACAACGAAATCTCTCATGTCACCACCACCGGCACCCAAACACCCAGTCTCGCCCTTTCGGGCAAGAAAGGACCTGCCCCACCCAAACGAGGCCAAAAATCAAAAGCCAAGAAGATAGCCACCAAATATAAGAATCAAGACGAAGAAGACCGCCTCGCAGCTCAAAAGCTCATTGGCGCCTCAGCCGGACAAGAGAAGGCCGAAGCAGAAGCCAAGGTAAAGGCTATCAGGGAAGCCGAGTTAGCCTTCCAAAAAGAGCGCCGAAAAGCCCAGCATCAACGCACGCAGAATGAGATGGCTGAGCATGAAGCTGCTCGTAAAGCCATGCTTGCAGGCGAAGTCGACGAAGAGGACCCAGATGAAGATGAAAAAATCCAGTCCTTTGAATCCCTCGTCGGTCGTCCTCTCCGTGGTGACGAGATCCTTGAAGCAATCCCAATCTGTGCTCCCTGGGCCGCAATGGGAAATTACAAATATAAAGCCAAGTTGCAACCAGGAGCGCAGAAGAAGGGAAAAGCGGTTAAGGAGATTGTGGGGAGGTGGATGTTGGATGCAGGGGTGAAAGGGAAGGTTGATAGTGAGAGTGCGGACGGCGAGCGGATGTGGCCGAGGGAGGTGGAGCTTCTGAGGGGGTGGAAAGTAGAGGAAGTGACAGGGACGATACCCGTCAGTAAGGTGAGGGTTATGATGACGGGCGGGAGTGCGGTTGCTGCTGCGGGAGGGGGGAAGGTAGGTGGTGCGAGAGGGGGGAAGGGGAAGGGAAACCCAGGCGGGAAGGGTAGTAAGAAGGGGAGATAGGGGAGTAGCTCCCAGTGCCTAGTAGAATAAGATATGTTGGTGATGCTTAGGGCGGGCATGGAAGAATATTGTCCTCGAGTAGTTGATGGGCAATCCAAAGGAGTTTCAAGCAGCCTGACCGTCACAAGCAAGACAAAATCTCAAGTGAGCGGCATCCAACGTTTCCGTTTTCTCGCCCTGCCCTGCCTCTGCCCCACCCTGCTTTTCACCTGCTTTGCCTTACCCTTTCCAGGATAATTTGTGGTTTGCCTTGTCTCCTCTTCTTCGAGGACATTTCTCAGTCTGCCTTGCCTTGCATTTCTCTGGCCTGTGATTGGTTTGCATTACCCTTCCGTTTCAGCACCGCCTCCAAGCCTTACGAAGTTACCTATTCAAACGCCCTATGCAAGGCAAAGCGGGGCAAACTAAAACACGCGCAATATCTCTTCTTTAGTTTCTAGATATATTATTTTCGCTACGTCCTACTTGGTTTTAGAATTCAATAGTAGTAGTTTACCGGTTCCTGTCATAAATATGGCTTCGACCCCAGGATGATTCTATAGCGATGCACAATCACTGCATTATTTGATCTTTTGAAATTTATGAATGCAATTTCATTGAGGTTCTCGTTCCTCGTTTCAGCTATAAATTCGAGCCTTGAGGTCTGCAGATGTTCCCAGCCTCCTTCCTGACTCGATTCAACGCCGCATACATTTATTCCCATAAGCTGCCTTTATATTCTCTTTAATACAACAAGATATCCTATCACATTAAGCAACCACCCCTATTTTGCTTGCAGATCTCAAATCGGAGGATATTACGGGTGTATGTTATCAAAACCCATTTCCTCATAATGTGCACCTACGACGAGGGACTCTGCAAAACATGTCGTCATCGAAAGGCCCAAATGTTTATCAGCTCGTGCTACCAGGTACGGTGTGAAGGAGACATAATCAACCATGCTCCCTCAAAACTAGTAGACGCCGAGTGTGGGCTTTGTAAGGGTGGACGGGAACAATCTAGACAGCCAGCATCTTCTCGACAGACAGCACCGTCTACACAGTCATCATATTCTACACGAGATAGAGATTCAATATCTTCAAGACGCTCAACAGCTTCGAGACAGTCAACATCTTCGAGACAGTCGTCATATTCTACACCGTCGGCATATTCTAGTCATAGAGTACAAACAGCACAGACAGCACAATATAGATATGACAGTCAGCTCAGGAAGACAGAACAAGCTAGGCAGGCAGTACAGGAAGCACAAGATAGGCATGATAGGTACCTGCAGGATAGGCAACCCAGACATTCTAGTCGGGTGGCGCGGTCTAGATATAACGAGCAGAGTAGACACTTTGAACAGAGTGGACACTTTGAGCAGCTTAGACACGCAGCACAGGATAGGCAAGCTGAACAGGAAAGAGAGGAGAGGAAGGACAGCCAGCGGTACATGTCAGCAGCTCTGAAGTGGGTTCACAAGCTGCCACCACTAGAAGACATGCCCCACCACGATGTGCCGGGTCAAAGGGTTATCGGGCTGTGGACAAGTGATGTGGAATAGCTGTGGGGGACTTGTTGTCTCGTGATACAGTACTGTAAATTTATACTCTCCTTTGCAGTCCAAGAAGAGCGATTCCTTCCGTCCTCAGTCTCTAGCAACAAACGCGTTGGTACTCATAAATTATTCTTGTCCAACAACAAGATGCCATAGTAAAGTGAGTAGCTATCCACGAAAGTAAAAGCCTTATCCAATCCCTAGAAAAGAGGCGGCTGCAAAAAAGTCTTCGACTCTCACTAATCACTATGGCTTCTTCACCAGACGATATATTCTAGTCAAAGTTGCTTGCTCTCGGTGCAATCGAAAGACCACATGCGTGGCTGAGCTTGTCACATATCAATTTCTCGTCAGATCCAACTAGAAATCACGACAGTCATAGTTTCTAAAAAATAATCAGAAGGATAGTTCAGCTTCGTCTATATTCTGGATCCTAGACCACGGGCCCCAAAACACAAGCGAGGTTCAACGGCTCCGCCGTGAGACAGCTTCAGAACGAACTACTTTCCAACTGGTCCGCCCTCCTACCCCACTACGAAATTTTATTCTGAAACTAGTGAGGGTTAGTCGGGCCAGAGATGTTGAAAATCTACCTAGGGATAAGAGAGATTCCAGAGTATCTTCAGGAAGATACCGCCCAGAAACAGGCGGTCTGGACGGCGAGAACAGGGGGTTTCCCTCAACTATGTATCCTGGGATCTCGCATCTCGCATCCCACAATACCTCTTTCCCGTCTTGAGGTAGAAATAACCTTACGCCATACTCATATTTGCTCCAAATACCACAGTCTCTCTTTCAAGTCTAGAGAGTGGTAAGTGTCGCTGGGCCTAGTAGTCAGGATGAAGCTGCACATCTGTGGATGCCAAATCGAGCGAGCTTGCATTTTGGGACGCAAGAAAATACTCCCAACACAAATTTTAAGTTAGGACTAATGTCTTGAGTCCGGAAATTCTAGGGGGGGGGCGGATTCTTCAGCCTTTTCTGTCAGTTACTCGAGATAGGAATAGTGGCTCGTTTAATTTAGGGGAAGCTGAGGCAGGCCTGACCCAGCATCAGAATAAAAAGAAACCGCTCATGCGGCAAATACCTTTTTAAGCTAGATCAGAGTCTATAGAATGAGGACTGTTTAATTGTCACTTGAGAAGTTGAGGACCGCATCTAGAATCACAATGGAAGACAGCGCTTTTCTAAGAAATTTTATTCCACAACTTTGACTAACTCGACAATACGAACAAGCATGGAATAACGCTATGATCCCTTGGATCAATCCCCATAGAATACCGGGTTGAGGTAACACGACGCAAATAAAAAAGCAAACACAACAGGACTCACCTACGATCGTACCAATATCTACTGGACATCAGGCCGGCCAGCCCACTCGATATTCCACACCGTCAAGACGGCCCAAGCCTTGATAAAAGAGTGTAAATAACCGAACAATATTCCCACTAGCACGAAGCAGACATCCTTTGGCTCGCGGCAGAGGTGCGGCACGACCTTGATCAGCTTGCTCAAAAACAAGACGAGGAAAAACGAGCAGAGATGTCCAGCTTCAGAGCTCCAGTACAGGTATAGCATTGCGAGGTCGTGGAAGAGCGCATAATTGAAGAGCGACGAGATGAACGTCACGTAGGTGGTCCATGGATGGGCGTACCAGCACTTTTGGTCGATGAAGAGGGAGGTGGGGTTGGAGCGCCAAGTGGTGCGGGCCCAGCGGAGGAGTTGCTGAGGGAATTTAATCGTGGCGTCGTTGTAGCTATCTGCGAGTGTTGTTTCGAGGATTGCGTCCGGATGGTTGTGAAATACGGTTTTGTAGCCCATGAGGGTCATAAAACGGGTGTTGAAGTTGTCGTCGTCAACGTTGAGGGGGCCGTATCCAAGCCAGCTTTCGTTTAGGTATCCGGTTTGGTACTCACTGGATTTCGCAATTACAGTGCGGATGAAAGCTGTGCGGCCGGAGATAACGAATACCCCGCCGTCGATGTTGTATGTTGCTGTGCATTCAAAGTTGTGGCGCTCGAGGTATATGGCAGCGATATAGTTGACGACGTTGACGACTATACCACTATCTCGGACACGACGAACGTGCTTTGTAGTTCCCACGAGCCCAACGAGGGGGTCTTCGAATGCTGAAAGGACAGAGCGCAGGTAGGATGCCGGCCAGTAGACGTGATCATCAGCATAGGCGATAATGGCAGTGTCGATCTGATCAATGGCAGTCTTTAGTTGCCAACGCTTGTTTTTCATAGGGGCTTCGAGGATGCGGATATTGGAGGCAATATCTCTGCAAACTCGCTGAGCTAGTCTAACCTTGTCAGCTCCCACAGTGACGACGACGAGCTCGGCGGGATGACAGGCCAAGATGCTTTTAGCAGTGTCGATAAAGTCTTGGCCGAAGCCGCCGATGGTAGGAATCACGGCTGTTACATCCGATGGGATGAGTGCTGGGGTCTGCTTAGGTTGAGCTGGCTCTGTGAGATAGTAGTAAGAGTAAGTGTTAACAACAATCTTGAGTCCTTTGACTACAAGAAGGACATAGAAGAAGAATCGCCGCTTGTTATTATGCCGTGAGTTGCGAAAGATATCAGCTATCCAGTCGACGGGCCACGGTTCGTATTTGGTGCAGTAGATAATGAAGATCCAGAAAATTGGCCCCCATGTTAGCAGAGCCCAGAACAGGCCCATGACACCAGGAATAAGCCTCCTGAGTGTTTTGTGCACATAGTTAACTAAACTCGCAAGCCGAAGAGAGGTTGCCAAGACTATAACAGTAGAAAAGAGAGATTTGAAGCAGCTCTTGTAGTCGCGTTGATGCAAGGACCCGATTTGACCCTGGGGGGATGGAGAGGATCTGTAACAAGCGATGCTAAGGGAAACCACTAGAATAAAGTCAACTCTAGCTTGCCAAGGGACGTGAGTGCATGGAGCATTCATGTTGTAGGAATCTTGGTCGTGCTTTACTTGATAATAGAGTTCGATATCTTTTTACTTTTTGAGGAATATACTAGGTTGGTTTCCTTCAGACTTAAAATACTTACTTCAAATACTTTACCTAGTTAAGTCTTTGATTGTTCCCTAACAAAAAGATATAATTTAACAAAATAATACACTGTTTCTGCTCCGTCAAAGCTTGAATCTGCCGCAACGTTTAGCATTTCCTTTACTATTCTGAATCCGGCGACGAATCAAAATAACAAACAGGGAATTTTCAGTCTTTATCTTCGAACATCAAGTCTTTCTTGTGCCGTACATCCGCTAGAGCTCTATAGCACGACTATATCCTTTATCTATCTGGAGAGTGATATCAAGAGAGGAAGATGTACTGTACTTAGGCTCACATGAGGAGTGGAAGGTAAAAGGCACTAGCCAGTAGTGAGAAGCAATCATCAAGTTCTTCAGACTGCAAGCACTTAGATCTAAACTTAGTCGCTTTTAGATTCACAGGGGACTTTTAGCAACATTTCATATGATAAGTACATGAATTACTACGTGATTCCAACTCCAAAGTAAAAGATTCTACTTGATTATTCCCCGTTCAAGGCACCTGGAATACATCATTATTATCAGCTATACAGTTTTGTGGGATTTGACAGCGAAACGTACAGTACAGTCTTAAATCGCTCGCCGTGATGCGCTACGCATTGCGCCAGCGGTTCCATGACTCTCTCCATGTCATGTTGGATTTGGTGTAGTCCTTGTTGGTCCAAGGTCGCATGTCGCGTTTTGATGCGGTGGGGGCAACCCTGGCTCCGCCTCGAACCTTGGTGGGTATCGCAGAGGTAGGCTTTGGAGCATTAGAAAAGAATGAATCCTTTGAAGCATGGCTCCCGACAGTCTCGGCAGACTTAGCAGCACTCACAGATGCTTTCGAAGAAGTCTTTGATGCCTGAGATTCGATAGACTTGCGAACTCTCTCTAAGGAAGTTGAAGAAGATTTGTCCGCAGCTTCTTGTCTCTTCGGCTCGGCAGCCTCAGCCTTACTCTTGGCCTCAGCATCAACACTTTTCATCCTTTTCGCAGCTTCAGATACCTTCTTTTCAACAGCATCCTCAACCCTCTTTTTGGCCTCAGCAGCGTCGGAATTCTTCTTCTCAGCAGCATCAGACTTCCTCTTTGCCGCAGCATCCCCAGCCCTCCTTTTGGCCTCAGCAGCGTCGGAATTCTTCTTCCCAGCAGCATCAGACTTCCTCTTTGCCGCAACATCCCCAGCCCTCCTTTTGGCCTCAGTAGCGTCAAAATTCTTCTTCCAAGCAGCGCCAAATTTCATCTTCTTAGCTTCAACAGCCTCAGTGTCGGCGGAGGCTTTAGAAGAACTTGCAGTGGCCTTGGAAGTATCCAGCGCAGCCGATGTCGTAACAGAAATAGGAATCTTAGCAGTCACTTTAACAAGAGACCTAGGAATTTCAGAAGTAGAAGCCCCCGCGACACTGGATTTTGCCTTAATCATAGAGCCAACTGCTTCTCTGTCAGCCTCAGAAGAAGCTGGTGCTTCCGTGTTATTGGCCGTACCTGTAGGTAGAGACATATCCGTAGTCGGACCTCGAGGCGGCGACTCCTGTCCTTTGAGTATCTTGGATTTAATGGCTTCTAAAAAGCCAGGAGCGCGATCCGTATTCGTAATTCTAGGAGGAAGTTTTTTTCCATTGCCACCAGACATTTGTTCTTCGCGTACCTTAGACCTCCGAGCCTCTGTGAAGCCAGTAGGTGTGGTCTCTGTGTCTGTGCTAGCCACAGTTTCTGACTCTCGACCTTTGAGTGCCTTAGACCGAATGGAAGCTAAGAAGCCAGGTGCGCGACTAGTGTCGAAAGATAATGCTCTTCTATGGCTTGTATATGGGTCTGACTTTGCGTCCTCCATTACCTGGGATCTATGGGCCTCCAAGAATCCAGGTGAACTAGTAATAGGTATCTTTGCTGCTGCCTTTCTTTCACTCATAACCCGATAGCTCACAGACGCCAAAAACCCAGGAGCTCTGGAAGTAGCTCTTCTAGGGGCCCGGCCTGCGGCACTGTGAGCACCTTCTCTCCCTGCAAGTGCCTTTGATCTATGACCCTCCAAAAATCCAGGACGGCGAGTGGTCTCAGCAGCAACTAAGGTCGCAGGCGAAGCAGAGGTTGTGGGTCTTGTCTCTGAAGTAGAATCACCTCCGGAGGATGGAACCGGGGAGCTGACGTCACCTGAAGAACTGTCTGTACGGCCACGTTTGAACCAGTTCCATCCCGACGAAGAGGTAGTTGAGCTGTCATCCAAGGAAGTAGTTTCTGATGTCAAAATATCTGTAGAATCAGTGGTGCTGGTCGCCGTGATTACAAAGACTGCTGCACTGGTCTCCGTCTGAATGACCGCTTGGGTAACGTTAATAGTTGCAAAGACAGAGCCAATTGTTGGTAACACGGTAGATTCAACCAAAACTGGGCCGGGAAAGAGGAAAGGCCGGGCACGCTCAAGGGTACGGGTGAGAGGGCCAAAGGTGTAAAGCAGGGGACTGCTGAGGATGCTTGAGGTGAAGATGAACGGGTTCACCACAATTGCCACTGGCCTCAAGACAAGCGCATTTCCGGTGTATGAAACAAAAGATCCAACTGCTCTGGGTGCGGAACGAAAAATGAATACAAATGGGTTGATACCAAACGGCCAGTCCACAGCAGTAGCACCTATGAGAAGGGCGGCAAACCAAATGAGCGAGACAGCAGACAACCCCTTCCAGAGCGATGCCCACGCGTTGTAAATGACCTGGACCTGGGCTATGACATCCCAGATAGACTCGGCAAGGGTCTGGTTTAGGACAAGCATGATCCACATGCTAAAATAGAAGTTCGCCCGGACAAGATACTTAGTGCCCGCAGCGACAACGTCCAGAACCGCGTTCTCGGGCCATAATGGTGCTAGATAATGTTCCACAGGCCGAATGTAAGGCCAGCCAGCTACAGGCCCGCCGGGGAAAACGGGGGCCCAGAGTTGGGGATACAAGTGTCCCCTCCAATCAATAACCGGAAATCCCAAGCGTTGTAAGAAAAGGTTTGGTATAATGGCGAGCGGTTGGACAACCGGATTGATCATTTCTCTGGCCCCCCACTCCCAGATACCGACGGCGGCCCAAATCACAAATTCGGGAAAAGCCAAATAATATGCCTGGGCGATGTCGATGGCCCAAGTTCCAACATAGATTGCCGTTGGAGCTAACCAGTTGAATAGAAATACTGCGATTGCCAGGCATAGATGATAGATCTGTGCGGAAAACCACAGGACGTTGGCGAAAGTGAACTTAGACACGACCTTCACATATCCGTAGGCAACAGGTACCGCTAATCCCATAATACGGACTTGAGTTCTGAAATAGCAATAGACAATAGTGGCAAAAGACATAACGAAAAAAATCCAAAAGCGTTTCTCCTCCCCAAAAGGCTGATTGATTTCTTCGAAGATTATTGCCTGGTAGCGTGACGCAACAGCTGCAAGCCATGTCCACCCCGCAGCTTTGAAAAGGATCTTCTGAGTACTAAGAATTCCCCAGATCAGGTTCCACGGTCTTCGAACAAGGAATAGGATCAAGAGGGAAATAAGGAGGATGGCAAAGCCTCCGGGATTTTCCATTATAGATAGGATGGCGTCGTCATTGAAATCTGACCACTTGACGTATCCTGGCTTAAACGCCCAGCTAAACATCGCGGCGAACCATGAACCGTGTCGAATCAGAAAAGTCCAGACCCAATTGACGGTATAGATGAATAGCAATTTGAAGGCTTGAGCAACAACTGTTAGAATTTGTTTTCCAGGTTCGTTCCTATAGGACTGGATCCCTCCCTTAGCCTGTTCCCATTCATGCGCAAGGTCGAAGCCCAGATCGTGCTCCGGGGCCCAACCCTCAATATATCCCACTGTATTCATTATGTCGGAGAGTGTGAGTGTTGTATCGCAGTACAGGCTAAGTGCGACAGGCAACGATAATAATTTTGTCAGGATCTAATATCAATGGAGAGGTGCGAACAATAAAAGTGGAATGGGGTCAAAGGACATCATTTGCCGTGTGGCGTCTTTGTAGTTGAAGCTACATTGTGAAGGCCGAAACCGTCGAGTTGAGCTGCTTCAAGTACACTAGACAACTGTCATTTGTGGCCCACAATTCGGTCCCAAAACCATATCAGTGGTGGAGGTTGAATAGGATGCGCATACTTTGGTTGACATAGATATCAGTATGATGGGAAGAAGCATTGAGTTAAAACCATTCACACAGTCGTCGGGAATTGAAACTTTTCAGCTTGAGCAAAACAAATCAATTCAACAAACATTTGCCTCCCAAACATCACAACCAAGAACCACCCAGTTTTCCCATCCAAATCATGGCCATCGCTGCATTCAGCCACAATCTGAAACATTTCTCGGGCACGTGATCTGCGAACGAAAGCAGCATGAATGATCAAAACCAACAGCTCATTGTGCAAACAATTAACTTGAGAGGTACCATTTCGTAGTAGTATGCTAGCAGATTTCCCTAAAAATCTAAAGAGAAGCACTGCATTCAGTCGTGGTCTACTTGAGAAACGATGAAGTGACGGTTTTCTAACTTGAGTTGCGAACTCTGTTGTCTGTATAACGAGACATGCATACAAAAATAATGAGAAGGCACTAGCACTGGGATTCGGGAGTAAAAGCTGGCGATGCGTCTGCCTTGATCCTTTGTAGGAAGAGATAATTATTCTCGATTGAGAGGACGAAGAAAGGATTGAAACCGACCAGTTAGGAATCCGGCGCTAGCCGATTCGGAGAAACCCTCTCAATTAACTCGCTCTCACCCAAAATAATGCGACCAAGTTCATTTACCGAACAAAGACCCATGAATTGGCAATCACTCCTAAAATACACACTCCAAAAATGCTATATAAACCCAACTCACATTCCATGCCACCCACCGCCGACGCCCCTCCAACAGATATGCACCGCCCGATTCATATTACCATTACACCATAAGCACTCACTAATCACAAAAACCCCTTACTCGTACTAGCCTTCCGACTAATACTGCTCTTCCTCTTTGGCACCTCAATCCCATTTTCCTCGGCCATCAGACTTCCCCTTTCGTTCCAGTACCCACTCCCCTGTCTCCGACTCATCACTGTCCCGGATCTTGAGCCGAGACCCGTCTTCCAGTCCTCAATCTCCTTCTCCAATCTCAAAGCTCGCTCTTTCTCCTCTTTGAGCGCACGTTCAGCACGACGGGCAGAGAGCCCAGCTTCCGATTCGGTGGCTTGGAGATCCTCAATGGTTTTGAGAAGCTTTTCAATCTTGTCGCGGCCACGAGAGACGTCTTCTTCGAGTTGTGAGTTGGCCTTCTCCCGGCGTTCGATCTGGAGTTGGAGGTCTTTGACTGTGCGGTCGACATTGCGGACTGAGCGTTGGGATTTGTTGCGCTCGGTTTCTTGGGCTTCAAGTTGGGATTCGAGCTGAGGAGTGTTAGCAATGAGTTTATCAGATGAAGACTGGAATAGATTACTTCTTGGACACGTCCGTGCAAGAATCTGACATCTTGACTAGCGCTAGAGTAGCCCTTGGTCTCTAGATCAACAAGGCGGACTTGGACCTCTTTGAGTGATTTCTCCAGGGCAGCCTTCTCTTTGCTGAGTTGAGCAGTCATTTCTCGTTCGGCAACCATATCTTTCTGCATCTCAGATGAAAGTGCTTCAGCACGTCTCATCTTTCCAACAGCAGCTGCGACGATGTCTTCTTGTTGAGCAAGACTTGACTTCAATTCAAGCATCTCACGATCTATGCCGGCAGCATTTCTCAGCAAGGCATTATCACCGTGAGTGAGCTCCTCGAGACTGGCCTTAGCCTCCTTGAGACTAGCTTCAAGCCCGCGCTTCTCTCGTTGCAGAGTGTCGCGTTCACCTGCAATATCGTCCATTGAGTTTCTCAAGCCTTGCAGTTGAGACATCAATGAGACGAGCTTATCCTGAGCCGTAGTATGGCATTTAATTGCCTCGTCACGAGACGCTGAAACATCTGAAAGTGTTGATTCAAGGCGAGCCTTCTCCTTGGACCAGGTAGAGCTGTTGAGCACCTCATCATCCCACTTGGACCGAAGCTCCTCGAGCTCTTCCCGGATACGAGTATTCTCCTCTTGTCGGAAGAGTTTTTCTTCCCGGGCGATGTCCAACTCGTGCGTGAGAGTGGCAAACTCAGTCTGGTACTTCTTCCGAGTTTGTTCCATACTGGTTTCCTTATCCTCGATATCCATAGCTCTTTGGTTTCGGTAATCCTCAAGCTCTTGCTGGAGTCGTTTTCTGGCATGTACAGCAGCATCGAGGTCGGCTGAGAGATCCTCGAGTCTTTCCTCGTAGCTCTGGTTTTGTCGCTGGAGGTCCTCGATGGTTGCATCCATTTCCTTTCGCTCTGACATAATCTCAGCACACGTCTCTTCAGCCTCCTTGCCCTGAGCCTTGGCGAATTGCTCGGCCCTGTTCGCCTTCATGACTGCAATCTCAGCTTGTTCAAGCTTGTTGAAATACTCATCCGCGCGGCTCTTGTACAATGATAAGCTGGAGGAAACGTCAGCCAGTTTAGAAGACTCTGCATCGAATCGAATCTGCAAATCAGTGAACTCCTTGAGCAGCTGGCTACGGCTGGCTGCATCTTGATCTCTTTGGCGAGTAACCTCGTCGAGATCCGATTTAGCATCTCTGAGCTCGACTTCAAGGGTGGCTCTAGCATGCTTCACCCCATCAATGTGATTTTTCACATCATTCAATTCGGCAACCGTGTCGGTGTGCATGTGCAAAATTGACCGTCGAGTATCCTCCTGATTGTTGATGAGGTTGAAAAGCTCCTCGTGCGATTTAGCTTGCACATCACGAAGTGAGAGTTGACCAGTCTGGATGCTCCGCTCCAGAGAAGAAACCTTCTTTGCAGAATCATCAAGCATGTCATGTAGCCTGCTGTTGACGAGTTCCAATTTCTGTGCACGACGATGTTCCGGGCTATCTTCAGGCCATAGTTCCTGAGCTAGTGTTGATCGCTCGAACTGACTTTGAAGGTGTCGGTTCTGCATCTGGACAACCTGGAGCTGGTTTTGCAGTTCCTCGTAGTCAGCCTTGAGGTCCATGCGGTTATTGAAACTCAAAATATCGGCCGTTCTATCGGATCGGGCAGAGTCTTGAGCTTCAGTTCCTCTGCTTGGAAAGCGTGTAGGAGTTGTCACGGTTGAGCGAGGTCTGGCATTCAATTTGTTCCGTAGCTGGGTTGGCGAATGATTGGGGCCTTGGTTGGGATGAAGTTCTTCCAGCTTAGGCCGTACAGGAGATTGTCTTTCTGGCAGCTCTCCAAACTCGTCCTCGAACCTTTTGCGTAGCTCAGCAACTTGTGATTCGGCGTTAGTGCGCCCAGCTGTTTGTAAACGAAGGTTTTGATGAAGTTCGTCTACCATTTGGGCGAGAGCTGGAACGACACTTGGGGACTTAGTAGAACTCCTATCACTGCCACCGTCAAGTTGCGGCATGGGACTCTTCATGTTGGGATCAAGCTTCTTCATCAGTTGAAGCATATCCTTCTCACGCTCCGCCATGATGGCTTGAAGCTGTCGACTGGTGGCTTGCTCTTGCACACGGAGCTGACGTTCTGATTCAATCTGTCGATTGGCCTCAGCCAGCTGGCTAGTATGGGTAGACGATGCCTTCTCCGCGCTCCGGTTGGTCTTCTGTTCCCGCGCTCTCTCATGGGTGAGATCCTCCAAGTCGAGCTGTAGCTTTTCATTTTGCTTTTTAGATGACGCCAGGGCCAGTTGACTGTCTGCTAGCTCCTTTCGGAGTTTTTGGCTTTGCTCCTCGATTCTAGCCTTCTCGCGCTGCACAATGAGAAGCTGATTACGCTGAGTCTCGCTGGCCTTTGAGCCCGACCGTGCTAGTTCAAGTCCCTTTTGCTGGATCTTGTTCAACAGAGCTCGGTTGTCATTCTCGGACGCCATCAAACGACTCTTCGCAGTGTTGAGTTCTCGCTCAAGTCGTTCCTTATCCTGATCAACTTTGGTTCCGAAATTACCCGACTCGAGGATCTCTCGCTCCAAGTCCTTCACTTGATTGCTCAGCTGGGTGCATTCATCCTCGAGGTAACGGAGACGGCTTTCTTTAGCATCAAGATCTTTTCTTAAACTTGCCTCGCGTTCACGAGCTACCCTGGAGGCGCTTCTATCGTTATTCTCCTCGGCTTGTCTCCGCACGTCCTCGGCGGCTGCCTTGGCCTGTCTAAGTCTTCTTATTTCGTTGCGAGCTTCGTCACGCTCCTTTTCGACAGTGACTCGGCCCTCAACAGCACGTCTCAGGGTGTCTTGCTGTACATAAAGCTCCTTCTCGATGATAATTTTGGCCTCATTGAGCTCCTGGAACTTCTCGTTCAGCTCACGATACTTGTGCTCGGCGAGAAGCTGGACGTCCTCTCTGGATTGAGAAGCTTTGCTCAGCTCTTTTTGAACTTCTGCAAGCTGGCTCTTTAGATCCGAAATTTGCCCTTCAAGCATCTTTCGATTTTGTCCAGCTTGGGCATCCTCGTTAAGCCGAGCATCAAGCAGCTTCTTGGCATCAGCAGCTTCCCTTTCCAACTGAGTCTTCTGGGATTTCATGGCAAACATCTCGGCCTGGACCTCTCGAAGTCGGTTAATTACGGTATCCTTTTCAGTGGTCAATGCTCGTTTCGACTCGTCAAACTGCTTGCGCTCTTCCTCATACTTTCGGTTGTCTGATCTAAGGACTGCAAGTTCGCTTTCCTTCCTACGAACAAGATCCTCATACCCAGTCGAAGTGGCGGATAGCTCGGCAATCTGTCGATAGACCTTCTGGTTCTCGCTTGCTAATTCATGTTCTCGCGAGCGAGTTGCTTGAAGATCCTTGGTTGTCTTGGCTAGCTTTACGTCAAGGTCTTGATCAACCTTGAGCAGCTTGACTTCGAGATCCTGTAGCTTCCGGTCTTTCAAGCTAAGCTGGCTCTGGAGCATGTTGATCTCCTTCGAGAGGCGAGATTCTTCAGCGCTGCGTTCTGATTGACTCCTAGTGAGGTCATTCAGTTGTGCATCTATGCTGTCGAGTTTCTCAGCAAGTTCTTTCTTCTCGTTTTCTAGTCTTGCGATGATAAGGCCTGCTTGCTCTAGCTGTGACCGCCATTCGCTAGCTTGTTGCTCTGCTTTCTGCTTGGCCTCCATGAGAATATCTAGCTGCTCTTCCAACTTTTCTTGATCTTCCTCAAGCCAGGCAACTTTGTCACTCAGTTCAGTCTCCTTCAGTTGCAATCTCTTGAATATTTCCTCCTTGTCGAGGGCAAGCGCTCGCTCACTTTCCAGAGTTTGCTGAATCCGTTGCATTTCCATGTGGGCGTTTCGGCGCTCTTCATCGAGTCGCTGACGCTCCACGGCCTCTTGCTTCATCTTCTCATTGAGTTTCAGAATTTGTTCATCACGCTTCTTGACTTCACCAGACGTTCGGGTGGCCCCAAGGAGAGGCTTCATCTTGATGAGAAGTCTCCACCAAGGGTTTTCGCACAGATCAAGATAGACGTGGAAGTTCCGTTGGATTATGCGGGTTGCCTCTGCGCGGTAGAGTCTCTTGTGGGCAATGCGTCGCTGTGTAAATCCTCGTGCAATGGATTGGAAGCGTGACATAATCTCGGAAATAAGAGCGTCACGTTGCTCTTCAAGCTCTGCGAGGACTCCAGCACGGAAGAAAACCTTAGTCAATCCAACCCGGAAGAGTGATTTGTCCAGGTTCAGCTTATCAAGAATGATCGTAGCTGCCATTTGACCTTCTAGATAGCCCTTAGGCATGTTCCGGCAAAGCACCTCGTATCTTTGTCGAAATTCAGAGAACGAGAGTCGATTAGGAAACCCAGTTCGAGCAATTCTAATACCTTCCAATACACCATTGCAACGTAGCTGATCCAAGACTAGAGGTGCACTCAATTGCTTGGGGCGCTTCTTGTGATTAGGAATTATACACCTAACGAAATGTGGGTGTGTAGAGTGTAGTTGGGCCATCAGGCTCGAAAGCTGCTCCTTGTGTCTCTGAGCAACTGTTCTGAAAAGACCCTTCTTGACGCGACTTCTGGTTGCACCAAAGTCTTCGTCGGTATCACTGCAATCAATAAAGAGTGAAGCAACATGCTTATCCGTAGACGCTGCCAGAAGTCTTGTGACATTGTCGTTCAAGGGATCCTTGTTCTTCTCAAGCCAACCATCAGTGGAGTACTCAACTTCCGCAGCGTAATGAGTGAGCATGAAACCTTGACCGTGGCCAGGTCTGGACGGTCGGTATTTGGGCGACTTGCGATCCCAGAGGGAATGCAGCTTCTCCGTAAAGGACTTATCTGTAGTCTTGGGCATCACACAGTCTTCATCTAAACATGAGAAGATACCAATGGGGTTAGGAAGTTCGATTAGATCGATGGTAGGCTGCAGGTCGTGCCCAAAGTCGATGAACTTCCACTCAATTTGCTCCCGGGCATATTCCTCCTGCTCCAATACAAACATGTGGTGGTTGAAGAATTGCTGGAGTTTTTCATTGGTGTAGTTGATGCACAATTGCTCAAAGCTGTTCTCTTCAAATATCTCAAAACCGGCAATATCGAGTACCCCAATGAAGTGAGAGTCATCCTGACCCATGCCAGTTCTGTCCAATTGTCTATTAATACGGTTCACCAAGTCTCCAAAACTACGCTCGTAGATACCCTTGCTCAAAGCGTCTATGGCAAGTCGTACTTGCTCAGGCGTCTGGACCTTTTCAACCCATTCTCTCCCAGCCTTCACTTTTGGGTGGAGCAGTCCTTGGAGGAAGGGGTCGACTGGAATCTCGAGAAGTTTGCAGACCTTCTCCGCATGAGTACGTGCATCCGAAGCAAGGCGTGCTTGGTCTGCAGCTCTGCTTTCTTTCACTACAGAAATGTTACCCAAGTGCAGAACTGCAGCAACGGTTCGCAAAATTGAAACCTGCTCTTTCTCAGAGAATCCCATGACATTGAATGCGTCAATCAGAGACTCCCATTCATCTCGGTCTGAAACTCCGACAATTGTGTCGTGGCCATCCTTTGTGTAGGCAAAATCCTCAACGTCCAAGTTGTCAAGAAGGAAGTCTCGTTTCATCTGTAAATCGGCTCCTTTCAAAAGTTGGTAGAAAACATGGTAATTTCGTTCGTGAGCGTTTAATCGCACCACTCTCGATTTCTCGAGAAGATACCAATCAATGAAGGCACCAGCAATGGTTCCAGTGCGTGTAAACTCAATTCGTATAAATTTTCCAAAACGTGAAGAGTTGTTATTTCGCACGGTCTGGGCATTTCCGAAAGCTTCGAGTATGGGATTTGCCCGAAGAATTTGCTGCGACAGATTTGAGTGCTGCTGTGCCCTACTTTTGATAGGTGATTCCGAGTGTGCGACTGCCGCAAGATATTGGATAACCTTCTTTGTGTTCTCAGTCTTTCCGGCACCAGACTCTCCTGTCACAAGAATACTCTGATTCTCGCCCTCGTCTACTAAGTTCCGGAAAGCCTCATCTGCCATAGCATAAATGTGAGGTTTCGTGTCTTCCCGACTTCGGCCTTTGTACATGTTGATATATTCGTTGGTATAGATAGGCAGCGGGCAATATGGATTGATAGTAACCAAAAACAATCCGGAGTAGGTGTATATCAAGTCGGCTTGGTATCTCATGTGCAGATTGTGGACCACTGAAGCCTCGTTGAGATGAGTGAGCTCTGCCATGTCATCTGCCTTATCGAATTTTGCAGGATTGACCTTGTCTACGCTGCTTGCGTTGACTTCTCGTTGCTAGGAGCTCTGTTAGTACGTACATCTGCCACTGGAGGAACCACATACGCTGCCATCGTCGCATTGAACCAATATTTGGTTGTTTTCCAGCTCCTCAACTATCCATCCCTTTACAAACGCTGCTTGTGAGTCCTTCAACCAAACATATCTTTTGCCAGAGAAATCGTTCTCTCCTTCGATACCCTGGACAGCCTCTGGCTGCCGCTCTTCAGTCTTGATAAATGAAGGAGCAAATGTATTAGACGCTAGCATGCCAGTTTTAGAATCCGAACGATGCCGTGTTGGCGCATTGTTATTGGGAGACACAAGTCCAGCAAGTGAAGAGTACGACTGATTTCGGTTATGCAGAGGGGGGCTCGGGGAGCTCGATAATGGAGTAGACGACATCAAGGATTTTGGTCGGGGATTGGAGAGTCCTGGGGTAGGCGAGGGGGAAGCAGAAGTTGTTCTGGAGAAGGGATTACTTCGTTTCTGTGAATTGGAGGCCATTTTTTGTGCTCAATGGAGAGAGCTGGGTCGAAAAGACAGTCTGCTGTTGAACCAAAACAACATCAAGGCGCAAAATCATTGGCAGGGGGCAAAGGTTCAGAAAAGTGAGGTTCGTAACTTTGCAAAAGAATCCGAAAGAAAGCGAGTGTCTCCAAAGTCTACAAGATGGAAGTTGGGAGTTGAATTGTAGAATAGAGTTCAGCTGTAAGTTCTCTATGTTGTCAAGGTGGGAAGACGCGATCTCTGAGTGGCTCCTTGTCGGAAAGTAAACAACACGTCGGGCCTACAATATTCCGCCCAGATCAGATGACCCATCACCTTGCCTGTGCTAGCGTAGAATACTAGCGCTTCGAGCTGTATGGACCTCCCGAGAGTGAGGAGTTGGGAATTTCCTTGCGACAACAAGTCAACTGGATGCCCAACATCAGTTCACTTCCACATCCGCATCCCGACTTGCGCATATCTCTCCCAGTTCCACTTCACTTTCACGTCTGCCAAATCCAGATTCACCCAGTTACATTCCCTTGAACCATTTCATTTGTTACACGATGCTCGAGGGTTGATCGCGCTCTTGAGATATTCAATGTTTCCTGCTCACTAACTCTAAGCACCTTTTCCACGATAATGCAAACACATCTCGACACTTACAACGATGTCCGAATACCCGCAAGCGCCGCCTTATGGCGCAGGTTATGGATCTCAAGATCCCAGTAATCACTCATACCTTCCTCCAACATATCCTCTTCAATACCAACAGCCCAACGATAGTCGGGCAGACCCCGGACATATGACTTCAAATTACGATGCATATGGGTACAACAGAGCTATTCCCAGCTTCACTGCTTCCGCGGTAGCATCTGGAGTTCCCCCGTTACCTATCTTTCAAGGCTGGAACCAAGGGAATATCCCTTTACCGCAATACACAATGCCTCAAAACGGGCCACAGTACCCAGGGTATGATGCCAATTCCCATCAGCCTGCCCAGTACTATCAACCTCCGGCGCAACCTACCTACCATCAAGGTATACAACGTAATAAACCCTTCGAGCAGGGTGAGCTTAGTGAAGGCGAGTTCGAGGATGGTGCTGTTGCCGCCAATACTCCACCTCTTGGCTATGAAGCTGGGCAATATCGAGGGAACGATGGAAACGGATATGTTGATAGTGCACAACGTGCATTATACTCGAGGACCCAGGATTACAACTCCCAGTACTCCTCTTACAATGGTATGGCTCCTCCAACTGCCCCCCAAATCAGCACCGCTGCTAACATACGTCAGCAAATGGTTACAACTATGCGGCAGCAGATGATTCTCATGTACAGCGCCAGCAATCCGACTCTCACTCTTCTACAGGAGCAGACAACAGTTACCAATCAAAAGGAAATCAATATAGTACATATGCACAAAGCAAGCCACAAGACCCTGTCAGTGCTCCACCACAAAGTCAACATGGATGGTTGCAGAACACAGTAGCCCCCCCACTGCCACCGAAATCCAATACAAACGGATACGGTACATCAAACAGAGCAGATAACAGCGCCCAAAATGTTTCCATACAACCTGTGCCGACCCCACCAGCTGCTACACTAGTGGCTGGTAGATCAGTCGAGCCTCGTAAAAAAGCTCAACAGGCAATCCTTGATTTGTCTCTCAAAGACATCAAGTACCAAACATTCCTTGATGAAGGCTTCTCAGACGATATTATAGGGCCACTGTTTGATGACCTCAAACTTTCTCGAAACTCCTCAAAAGCGCTCAAGCTGGTGGGGTCTCAACAATTGGGAGCCAACGCAGGACTTATTTTGTCCAGTCTATGCAACCAAGAGGGTCAAAATATTTCTGGTGTTCAGGGTAATGGCCAACCTTCAACCTCTGCTCAGAAATCAACTTCTCCAACAGAAGCCTCAGCAGCTGCTATGACGAAGTCAGCTGCAGTGACTGAAAAGGAGCGTCTCCTTCAATCCAAAATGGATGCTTTACGGAAGTCACGGGAAGAGCGTGCACAAAAAGCCGCAGCAAAGACTGCGCCCAAGACTGCCATTGCACCTCCCCTTACCCAGACAGTTGAGTTGCCTATTGTGCCGGTACCAGTAGAGAAAGTCCTGGAAGAAATAGACTCCGGCTCACTTTCCGAATCTGCGCTAGCCGACAAAGTCAACTCTGAGATTCCTACCCAACACGTCCCTGAAAATATACCTCCACCGCAACCAATTCGTATCGAGCAACCTCAACCCCAGCTCCCTGCGATTCCGGGTTTATTTCTTGCATCAAGTGCATCAACTCCGGTCATGGCCGGCCCTCCGACCTTCTTCAATCAGCGCAAGCGTCCAGTTGCAGCCGATTTCGACGCGCCGACCCCAGCGATGGCCCTCAACCCAAACAAGCGTCCCTTTGGTCACGATAGAAATGCGCAACCACTGGTTATCGACGTGAGCGACGACGAGGACGACTATGATGAGGATGTTGCAATGGAGCTCGAGTCTCAAGCAGATGGTTCTCCTACCCTAACAGAACGACCATCATCATCAAGAAACGACTCGTATTTCTCATCTGTTCCTGTTGTTACTAACTTTACTCATCGCCCACCATTCACACCACCTCCATACGCTTCTGGTAATACTACTCCAGTTCGTCAGCCTTCGAGACCACTGATCGCTGCCCCGGATTATCTGCAGAAGAAAGAGAACGAGATTCAACTCCTCAAAAAGAAGATTGCAGAAGCAGAAGCTCGCAACAAAAGGGCTAGGCAATCCTCAAGCGGAGCACAAACACCCCGACCGTTTGAAGCCAATGGATCCGATCCCAAGAATGCCGTCAATATGAGCTCAGGTCTTGCAAGCAAGGCTGAGGCCTCCATCAAGATGAAGAACCAGATCAGTGTTGCGGATAACGACCTTGTCGCTAGTCAGCAGAAGCTTGCAGATGCCCAAGCCTTGGAAATCGAGAAAGCTGCCGAGCTTAAGCGAAACGAAGATGAGCAGAAGAGACTCCGTCGTGAAAAGATTGCATCAGACCTTCCTCGAGTTGAAGCCGAATTCCAAGAGAACCAAGCTAAATTAGAGCAGCTTAGAGAAGAGATGGCCAGGACCGAAGCACAGATCAAGAGAAGCGCTGAAGAGAAGGCTAAGCTGGCCGAGGAGATGGAGAGGCTCGGCATAGAAGCCGAAGTTGAATTGCAAGCTGGAAAGGACGTGATCAGCGACTTAACCATCGAAGAGACCCAAAGTGGAAACGGTATGTCTCTCGGTTTTTGATTCATGTTGCTTATTTTAAAACCCACCTGACTTTTCACGGTTATTTGCTTTTGGTATAGCCCTAAACTTACTTTACAGATCCATCCCATCCCACATCATCCACTTCAGCGAAAGAACAACTAAGCCAGTCACCCATAACCTCCATTCAAGCCAATTGCATAGTACCCGACACTGCCATAGATATCGTTCAGCCGGTCCAGAATAATAACATTGCACCAGCTGCTATCGACACACCACTTATGGCCAACGGCAACGAGGTTAGCGCTTTGGCCAATGGTAATGAGGAACATTCTGCTAGCGAGCTGATTGCGGAGTCTTCCGAAGCAAGAGGGGAGCCTAAGGATACTACCTCTACCAACCAAGCTCTTGGGGCCGCACTCCAAGAGGCACTTCGAACGGAAGCAGACCTGCATCCGCAAGATGGTGAAGGTTTGGCAATTAAGATCCCTAATGGTCCCGAGGCATCTGTAGCCCTCGCCGAAGAGCCAGGAAGCCCCGAGTATGAGCCCGACCAAGTTATGGCCGATGTTACAGACCAAGAGTCAGACAACTACGAGCCGCCAGAGGCCACACCTCCTATTGATATACCTTCTCCAGTCGAATCGCCGCCATTCACCCCTGCTCCTCCGGAGACAATTGAAGAGATCAGAGACGAACTAGTGGAAGTGACTGCAGCTGCCGAGACGATCCTGGGGGTCAGACACGAGCCCATGGAAGGAATTAACTCTACGCAGGAAGTCGATAGAACTGGGGACGGGGAAATTGTGCCTACTGTAGCCGGCGAATTTCCCCCCGTGGTTGAAGTAAAACACTATCCTTCATGGGAGTCTATACCGTAGTGAGGCTAACAGTGAGCTAGGGTCAAGCCATTCAAGTTGCTAACAAGAATCTGGCCTTTACCCCTTACGAAAGCCCACTCAAGATGTTCCATGCCTTTCGATTCCATCCCGCATTCAAGGATGAAGTCGCCGGTGGCCTGAGATCGTCGACTTACAGTCATAAGATCAACCCCAAGACTGAGTTCTGTCGGTATGAACTGGCAGGTGGCATTTGCAATGATGATACTTGCGACCTTCAACATTTCAAGGATATAAAACTGCCTGGTGCGTGGGATCACGAAACCAGCATGATCTGGTCTTCTCTCTTAGTATTCCACTCTCGTTTTTTCGCTAACTTATATTCATTCACAGATGATGCGATCCTGACTGCCCTCGGCTCACCCGACGAGTTCAAAGGAGATAAGCGACAGAAGTTTTGCGATGGTTTGAAGGAAGTTCTCTATGATTTGCGAGTGCGAAAAGTCCGAGACTTCGAAATCATTGCCTCTGAAATTACAGCTTACCGCTTGAAATTCATTGGCGATAAGACCAAGCTTCTTGCTTTGGAGGATTGAACTGAACCGACTTACAGTACATACACCCTACCCCACAGTTCCGACTTGTAGAATCACCTCTCCCATTATTGTTGGATTATATTCACCCACCCATACCCAATTCCCTCTAATCTTTTGAGCTCCCTTATTTTTTGATCTGAGCTACAATCTTGATTCCCTCAAGAGTGTTCTCAACTGCACCGACACTGAGACTAGGACTCCTATTTCCTTTCCTAATTTCCCTTTTTGATCGCGCACTGATCACCAATCATTGCGCGAAACGAAAAGCTGGCTTGCTTGCTCTTGCATGGAATGAATGAAGGTGCATGGGAATGGTGTTCAGAGTGGTTTTGCACTGCGAGATACGACACGATACCCTGGATCATCGCCTTATGCTTGTCTACTTTCTCTCATCAGAAAGAAGGAAAGAAACACGGTGCGAGAATGAAGTGTGTTGAGGAAGATATAAGGACGGTCGGCGTTTTCGAGAGAGCGCTAGGCTGTTAGAAAAAGCTGTGTTGAGAGAGAGATGATCAGATTTGCTTGATGGTAGCTACCTAGTCAGCGGTCGATAGTCATATGAATCAATTCTTTCAATCAATAATTTTGACTCCTGCCTATCAATCGAGACCTTCCTCGTTCCCCAACCGTTTGCCCCAAGTCAATCTCTAAGCATCTCAGGATGTATTCCTTCCGAAGGTAATGAGCACCGTTAAAACCCCGAGCATCTAAATCGCGCTCAGCGTACTGACATGTGGGCATGCCTACGTTTCTGAAGTGAAATTCTCAATATCCAAAACTCAGACTCCAGCTCCCCACCACCACAAGTCTTCACTGCGAAGTCATCTCCGAGTGGTTGGCATCATCACTTCAAAACCAAACATCTCACCTACATGCATACAGCCCCCCAATTCAACTTCAACGCCCATTCAATCCACAAACTTGCAATCCAAACAGCACCATCGCTTGCAAGCTCTCCTCATCCATACCCTACAATCCAATCCTCCAACTCAGCTCAGCTTTGCACCCTCAATTCCCCAGAATCACTGTACAATGGCCGAAGACACAGCCTGCCAAAGCTCAACCCCCTCCTCTCCCCTCTCCAGTCCTCAATCCCCGTTGAAACCCGCAAAATTATCTGGCAATACGCACTTCCAGGCCTCAGGATTGTGTATGTTGCGCCAAGTATGACCGTATTGGTACTCCTATTTGTCACCGAATCTGGTCAACCGTCGACATCTCGAAACCTTCTTCCAATTACCGCTTCTTTCGTCCTGATCCAGACACCATCGAAGACTCGAAGTGTACGCTCCCAAGACAGACGAAAACCAGAATGCAGAGCTAGTTCAGGGGAGCATGGATGACAATGACGGTGAAGGCGATCTAAGTGAGAAGAGCGAGATCCCGGAGGATTATAGATAGGAGAATCCAGATCCGATTAGGTATAGAAAGAAAGTTGGGTTTTGGGCACAGGCAGGGATTGGGATAGCGGAGCGTGTCCGGAGAGTAAGAAGGTCGTTGGGGGCAAGTATCCCCAGGGGAGGCAATTTGGTGCGAAAGGGAAGTTTCTAGTAGCGTGGTTTGATTTTGAGGTTGATACCTTGGTTTTGAGGTGGGATTGGGCGCGGCAGTATTTGAGGAGCTTCACGACAGTTTGTTGGGAGTGAATGTCTGGCAGTCCGTAAGAAGTTGGAGATATTCAGCTACAGCTCAATGGGTAATGCGGTAAAGTCTTACTTGGAACTTCAGCTTAAGCCATTCACAGATCCTAAGCCTCTAAGCTCAAATTCTTTTCCACAATCCTCATGTCGTACTCCATAGTCTTATCCAAACGCCAATCTTTTTATTAACTTTGATTGTCATTACAAGCTCAACCACAGTACACCCTTCACCTTTGCTATCGTTCTCTCGGCTTCCCTGTTCATATTTAGATAACTTCACAACTTCCTTCAATCTCAATCCAATCCTCGAAATACCTAGTTTGAGTGAGCTTTTTATATTGTTTAGACCTCCGCAAAACTCAGAGTGGATCTGGATGGGCTAGATTTTGAAAAATTGGGAAGTGGTTTTACTGTTTGTTAGTTTATGGCATGTCACGCAATCACAACCCACTTCACAATCACAACCCACTTCACAATCACAATCACAACTATAGTCACAACCGCCTCATGCAAACCCGTACAGTCTGACAGAAGTAAGGAACTTGATTCTTATCTACCTATCTGTATCACACCCTCCCATTTAACTCCCTCCACCAATCATTCCCATTCCTTGTAGCACTCCTATTACATTCCCCACTCGCACAGCTATTCAAATCGAATCGCAAGACCGATCATAAGAAAAGCCACAATAGCCCCAACCACACAAATGGGAATCACCACTGCCCAGGGGATTTGTTCTCGCTTTTGGAGAGCGGATCTTTTGGCTTTTTGAGTTATCTCTTGGCTTTGGTTTTGGTTTTGGTCTTGATTGATGGCGAGGGTGGTGCTTGGGGGGGTTTTAGGGAGATGATGCTTAGTGGCGCGGTTGGGAAAGCGGTTACTAAGGCAAGGAAGAGGGCCGGCGACTAGGAGGAGGGAAGTAAGAATGTTTATGAAAAGCATTTTAGGGAGGGGCGTTGCGCTAGTGTCGAGAGTTGAGAGTTATTTTTTTGTTAGATTCGAAACACTGAGACAGGGCGTTAAGCGTTAAGGAGCTTCAAGTTCTGTGTTTGAAAACTCAGGTGAGAGGATATTTTTCTACAGCCGCACTATGCATGTTTTATAGTTAGTCGGCATATCCTTTTTCCCTCTTTTGTGGGGCGAGAGCAGGTTTTCAATAATATTGTCAGAAGTTAGTGTGAAAGGTGATGTCTACTAGAGTTGTTCAAGCTTGTGGCAAAGGGAATCTTGCGTTGGTGAATAGCTATCTTGCTAGGCTAAATCGTCACGAGCGTTGTAACAAAGGCACAGGAAGCAGGAAGTGATATAAAAAGAGAATGACAGCTTATTTGACTTTTGCATGAAAATCGCACTGTTATGTTCAGCCAAAAAAAAAAGGCTAATCCTCGTAGACCAGACTGGTGAGTATGTGAAGGAAATGCACGAATACCATTAGAACTTTTAGCTACCAAACTATATACGTCAAAAAAAGGAATACAAAACCCTGTTACTTCGCTACAACATACTCCAGTCCATACTCTTGAAGGTATCCTCAACACCTACAAACTGCTCTTTAATCCCAAGCTCCTTAGCGGTCAAAATTTCCTCGCCAGACCAGCTCTTCTCACCCAGCTCTTCCCAGAACTGCATCATGATACCCATCTCACGTCCCCACATCGGCCACACAGAATCAAAATCCTCCAATGATGTGACCTGGACAAACGCTGAAGGCTTACCTGTCGCTTTGCTCCACGTCTGCAATATTTCCCCTATAGTCATCTCCTCAACATAAGCCAGCACAAATTTCTTGAAAGTAAGCTCGGGCTGAGCAAGGATGGAGGAGGTGAAGGTGCCGAGATTCTTGGTGACGTCTCCGATGGACAGGATTGGGACCGTGGGAGCTATTGGTTGCATCTGGACATATTTACCAGAGCTTTTCTGTCTTGTTGTCACTATCTCGCCTTTAATTGACTGAAAGAGGGATGCTTACAAGGAAGTTGGGGGTGAACATAGGGAACATATAATTCCCTGCGTAGAAAGTGACCCAGAGGAAGGTAGTCTTGGAATAAAGCTCCTTATTCCCCTTGATATAGTCGTCTATCTTGTTCTTGCCTTCGAAATGGGGGACCAGGAATTTCCCATTCGATATTTTCATCCCGTTAGGTAGCGTGCTCCAAATGTAGTGTTTTAGAGTAGTAGTCTTAGCGGCTGCATTTGCTACGTTAATGCCCTGTTGAATCTCGACTTCCATAGCACGTTCTGGGCCTCCAGCGCTAAAAGGTTCGAAGAAATCCGTGACGCCGTAGATTGCGGTTGAGCCCTGGCCAGGAGTTTAGCAAATGAGAAATAGTTAATTAGCATATGCTCACTTCAAAGGCTTTAACGAGAGATTGCTCATCATTCGCATTGCCGGTCACAAGCTCGACTCCTTGGGAAGCTAGAGTTTTCGCCTTTTCACTATTGATATTGCGTGTAACGGCTCGTACTTTGTATATTCCAGCTTTCAAAGCATGAGCTACAATCGAGCTTCCTTGAGCGCCAGTAGCACCCATAACTGTGAGAATAGGTGCCATGGCGAAGAATGCGTGAAAAGATGATGCTGACTAGGATTATTGACGCTCGAAATTCTAGGTAAATTCTTGTTTGAGATGGGGAGAGTGTGGAAAAGAAGATCTCTGAGTATTTTTAAATACTTCTTCACATGTTTCCTTTCATGTGATCTTTGAGATCATAGTGGATGAATACATGAGTGACGGATAATTTCATGACTGACAAAGCATGTTCCCCTCCATCTGATACTCAAGATCCCAGGGGATAAATGCAAGAGTGATGAATAATTGCATGACTGACAAATGCCATGGAGGGGAACAGTAGATATTACAAATCAGTAGTTGTAATATTGGCGATGTTATGCTTCTGCTTTTGCGGAGAAGGCGATGGGATTTTAACTTGTAATGAAAGTAGATAATCGACCGTAATTGGTCGCCATCTTCTTATTACCCCGCCATCATCTCACTGCCCACACATCTCACCCCTCAATTGTCACTCTCTCCAGTCAGTGTCACTGCACTAGTGGAAGCGAATCCAAATCAAGTGGTAAGCTGGCTTGGACCAAGATTCTAAAGTAACAAGCAGAGAGCCCCGCCAGGTGATTCGTCGTCCCGTAATGGGATATTTTCCTACTAAGGAGATGCTGTATGCAACGGAATCTGGGCAATTGCGGCCTTGCCGAGCTATTGATAACTCCCGATGCAAGTACTGGAGAAAATTCGGGAATGCCTAGCAATCCTATTGCAAGGCTTGAGAAGTGTCTTGAGTACGGGAGATTCGGATCACAAGCATTGGCTTTCTAGGCTAGCCAGCATCGGCACATTATTTTATCGGCTGACATGACAAATCCTCTTCGTGGGGGTGTTTGTCTATGTGGCAAGCTAAGAGAGCAAGTTTTATAGGTTCTTGAGAAAAGAGAGCGTAGACAAACCATCGCATTAATCAAATCAACCTTGAATCAATAGAACCTCCAGTTCTGAGCCATATCTTGATTATCTACTTGATCTCAATATGGAAATTCATTTTGATGTTTAAAACAGGCAGGTTGATCTTCGACCTGTTGAAACCTAGGCTGCAAGCCTTGAATATTTAATTCGGCGTAGCTTTTTTGGTTTTCACTGAATAATATAAAGGGCTTCAGTGAAGTTGCCCCCTTCAGAATAATTTAGAGCATCCAGAACGACTTGAATATTTAACTGTTACTACTGCAGAGTCTGATCCCACTTTTTCTTTCCTCCCGAAGCCGGGTTCGATAATGGGGTGAAGTGCTGATATGAAATTCGTTTGTTTTTGCCTCTGTTTTGCAACCCCCAGCTCATGGACATAACTTGTAATAACCGGCAGCTGCAAATCAATAAACGAGTTCGAAATATCGAAACCATCTTAATTATCTTGCGTGAATATTCAAGTGCTTAAAAAACTTGAGCTATTATCCTACTTATCGATGCAGTTTTGAGTTTTTAAATAATCTTGAATACTCCTATATACCCCTTTATACTAGAAGGGGGAGGACACGAATAATTGTACCTTTGTATTATCATGCTTGGACTATTCAGGTCCCTGTGAATTACGATATGCAACAAGAATGTTGAGCTGGGTGGTGGTTGGCTATAAACCTTAGCCGCCTTTTTAGCGTGTAAGGCTGCCGGTCTTGCATAATCTTCAAGTTCTGACCATCGCGTCAACATCGATCTAATAAAGTCGAGGCACTATTCATATTTTATTACGGCACTGTTATTGCTATCAACTACGACAGCTGATAGTCAAGATACACTCAGAAATGTCTGGAGTCCTGCGAACACCGGTAGGCGCATCTGCGCTCACCTTCCCCTCCTTCACGAGGCTACCCCTCGAATTAAGACTCATGATCTGGGAATACGCTCTGCCAGGTCCTCGGATTGTATATCTTCAAGCAAAGAGCCTCCGAACACCTGCAAACTGGCGCGTCTGGTCCGATGTAGACATTTCAACTCCCGAATCGAATGCCGACTTCTTCCGTAATCTCGAACCCCGATACTCGCTGAGAACCCCAAGACACCCGACAATGGTAACGCGGCATGACATTGGGATCCCTGGGTCTATTGGCTTTCGATCGCAGTCTAAGATACATATAGCCAACGTCTGCAGCGAGTCCCGGAAACTGCTAGAGAAAACGCACTCGAAGGCTTTCGGCACAGAGTCGATGTTTCCTACAACTTGGTTTAACTTCAAGGAGGACACTCTATATGTGGATTGGGGCAGGGACAATGACTCGGAGGTATGGGACTTTGATGAAATGGGGGACGATGTCAAGAGGGTGGAACGATTGGCTGTCTTCGAAGAGCATACCTTGAAGGACCAGACGATCACTATTTCTGGAATGGTCCAATACATCTTGCACATGGATCGGCTTCTACGATTCTTCGGAAACATCAAGACGCTCAGCATTATTGTGGACCGCCAGCATCCTCTCATAGACTGGGCTTGTACGGACCTGGCAATGGTGAGTGAGATGGTGAATGTAGATACATCGCTGAGGGGGTTCTCAATGGCCCAGAGAGATGGCTACAGCCCAGGAAAAGATATTGAAATGCAGGAAGATAACCACTGGCGCGTAAAGAGGAAATTAGCCGATGTTATTCTTCGTCCTGATCTCCTTGAGCGGGCCAGGGCATTATATCTTGGACGTGGAATAGACACCTATCTCACGCCTCCAACGATCCGATACAGCGTCATGACGACTCGAACCAAGACAGAGATGTTCAGAACTGCGAGCGCGATTTATGATGAGCAGAAAGCAAATTGGACGTGTTTCCTGGTGGTTCGCTGCCAGAACTTAGAACCGGTCCGTGTGAAGGTACAGGTTACGACGAAGCTGAGGAAAATTGTCGACGCTGTTCGCGAGATCCACTCGATCTCCCCCGACAGACGTCTGACAAGAATGACACATGGTGGGAATGACATTTCAACAAAACGCCGAGTGCTTGAGCTTCATCCGATAACTCCTCACGACATCAATTTATTCTTCGAATAAAGTGCCTCGGTAAGGCTGATATTGCAAGACGCGATATCCAAGAACCCAATGCAATGTGCCTAGTATTTGTCTGAACTGCCGATACCCCTTCAACTTCTTTCAACTTCTTTCAACTTCTTTCAACTTCTTTCAACTTCTTTCAACTTCTTTCAA
>JAPZPB010000229.1:0-25499 GCA_037952635.1 Bryoglossum gracile | reverse complement strand
CTTCCTTCAACACAGCCAACAAAACCAACTGAAAGTGCTCATTGGTCAAAACAACAAGTTACAACAACCATACCTCCGCTGCGCGACCAATTACCTCGAGCCCGATCCCTATTCCAAATGAGGCTCTCTAGGTATCACGGGATTGACCGGCTAACCTAATTTGGTCAAGATGATCCCGAGAACCAAACGAACGGCAGCCTCGCACCTCGAGCTCTCGCTTTCACAGCTCTCTATTGCCAACCAACATCCTTCTCGAGGCGTGAGCTCGATCATATCACTCAAAATGCCTGATACGGATCCAACCTTTGATTCATTCCGGTCTCTTCCCCCCGAGCTCCGCTTCACAATTTGGGAGCTGGCAATGCCTGAACCCCGCATCGTCTACCTCCAATTCAAATACCTGCGCACCCCCCACGTTTACCGTGTATGGTCGGATATCGATGTCACATCTGCAAAGACAAACAAACGCTTCTTCCGCGACGATGATTCCAGATACCCGCTCAAGGGCCGAATTCGATCAATGCGCCATCCTCTGCAAGCCATCCTCAGGCCAGGCTTCGGTTTCACTTCCGAGTCGAGAATTCCTCTCGCAGACGTCTGCAAAGAGTCGAGGCAATTGATCGAAGTCAGATACACACGAGCTTTTGGCACGGCTTGGGTCTTTCCAAGTGTTTGGTTTGATTTCGAGAAGGACACTCTGCTGGTCGATTGGGGACTCGGCATGAGTGATATGAGACGGCTGTATCGTGCTGAAGATCTGGGAAGCGATGCGAACAAAGTAAAGAACCTGGCATTGGCTGATTTCCATCGTCTCTGTATCATCAATTCCGACGGACTCGAGTATGTCGACTGGGTAAGCCATCTGCTACCAGTGTTCAACCATCTCGAGAAGATGACAGTCATTGTGAGATGGCAAGATGGGCGCAAGTCAGGCTCTGTGACTGATCTCGTTATGCTTGATGATATGGTCGATATCGAATTCTCCACCAAGGGATATTTCGATCTTTACAAGCAGCCGAATCTACAATTTGAGGAAGCTTTGGAGAGTCAAAAGCAACACTATCTTCGCGACCGTATTCGGATGGCCCTTGATATCCCCACACTTGAGACCAACCGAATCGCCCTGAACCCTCCTGGACAATACAGTATTCCTGAGGTGGAGTACAAAATGCTCACCACCGCAGAAAACAAAGAATACTACGAGTTGGCGAAGGAGAGGTATGAACGACGAAGCTTCAACATCACAATGGAGGCAAATGGTACAGGACCAGTGAACGTGGTGGTATATCGAACCGACACGATTCGAGAATTGGCCCATTACTTTCGTCAAAAGATGTCTCTAAACCCTGATTGCGATGTTCAAGAGGTATGGGATGTGGATCGTGATTTGGGTTTGGAGTCTACGGTTCGTGAGCTGAACATCAAGATTGATGCCCATCTCCATCTCATCTTTGAGCTCTCGGCGGAAGAGCTGAGGTTGTTTGCAGAAAAGAATATGCTTAGTGGCGCCGAGCCGCAATTGGATTCCTCGCTTTTGCCCCAAGTTTGAGGCAGTGGTTGAAGAGTGCTTCCAGCGCATACTCAGCTGAAGAAGCATTTCAATAATTAATGAGACATGTCATGATGTATCAGTGCACTGTACAAGATAAAATCAATCCAATTCATCTTGCCCCGTACTAAGCCTTCAATCACGTGAACTAATCCCCGATATTCACCCCACTTGGCCTATCTCTCCATAATAATCACGACATCGCGACCACAGCTCTCACCATCCACTAAACCCGGGAACCACTCCCTCTCCCAATTACAAACATCTATTTCACAATCAGCCGCGGCTCCCGTCACCAAATGCTAGGATTTTGATCTCAGGTTTGGCGAAAAGTTAAGGAGTTTACTTCCGCTGCGATGGGCGATTCCCTGGATTTGAAATATAATGCGTACAAATCGAGGCCAAGCGGTCGAGAGGCAAGGCGTGATTTGGGGCTGTTCTGACATTAGCGTTCCAGAGTAAACGAGAGAGTTCTCGTTCTGAAGTTCTTTTCTATATTTTATCTCCTCTGCTTTGTGGAACGTTCATACGAGTCAATTTGACCGTGTGGCATGAAGCTTTGTTTGAGACCTGAGACAGTGAGGCTCTGATGGAGATATAAGTCTTGTACTATAATCATTTCTGCATCTATATCACTATCCTCCTTCTTCCTCGTCACTTAAGTCGATACTTGGGGAGTAAGCAGCAAAGCCAAGATGTCGTCCACTCCTCAGAACGAGAAGGTGGGTGAGAATACTCCAGAGCAGGGTGATTTCACAAGCAACAATGCACCCTCTCTATCCTCAGCAGACGCTATCCCGAATCCAACTGGGATCAACGAGAAGGCTTTGTTGAGGAAATTGGACTTGAAGCTTCTACCGCCGTTGACCTTGCTTTACTTGCTATCGTTCCTGGACCGTAGCAACAGTGAGTCCTCTATTTAAACAGCTGAGATAAGCAATACTAACAGGTCTGCAGTTGGAAATGCCAAATTAGACGGATTGGCGAAAGACTTGAAGATCACTGGAAACCAGTATCTCATGGCATTAACTATCTACTTCATTGGATATGTGAGTCTCCATCCGCGCCATCTCAGAACACCTAGTCATAGAACTCAGTCAACTGACCTCATACCAGGTTCTCTTCGAAATTCCCTGCAACATAATCCTCAAACGCACCACCCCCAAACTCTGGCTCCCTACCCTCATGCTCGCCTGGGGCATCGTCGCAACCCTCATGGGCATCTCCCAAAATTTCGCTGGTTTCCTCGCCGCCCGCTTCTTTCTCGGGGTCACCGAATCTGGTCTATTTCCCGGTGTTGTGTTTTATTTGAGTATGTGGTATAAGAGAACGGAGACGCATTATCGTGTTGCGTTATTCTTTAGTGCGGCAAGTTTGGCGGGTGCTTTTGGAGGCATCTTGGCGTACGGAATTGGGTTTATGAAGGGCGTGGGCGGCTACGCTGGTTGGCGCTGGATCTTCATCCTTGTATGTCTCCCATTCCTTTAAATTCCCATCTCAAGATCCGAACTAACAAGCCAACAGGAAGGCCTCCTCACAGTAGCTGTCTCCCTTCTTGCCTACCTCTTCATCCACAACTACCCCGCAACAGCCACGTTCCTCACCGAACCGGAACGAACATTCGTTACCGCCCGCCTCGCCACCTCGTCCGACGCGAACACCGAAGAGTCATTTTCTTGGGCCCAAGTACGGGCTGCTTTGAAAGACTACAAATGCTGGCTTTACGGCCTAGGATTTCACACTCTGTCTCTACCCCTCTACACGCTCTCCCTTTTCTTGCCGACCATTATTACAGAGTTGGGATATTCGGCTGCTCACGCACAACTGTTGACTGTGCCGCCGTATGTAGTGGCTACGATCTTGACGATTATTGTAGCGATTTTGGCCGAGAAGACGCATAAGCGGGCGCCGTTTATTATCGCATCTTCGAGCCTAGCTATTGTTGGTTATATTATCCTGCTTACAGCACCGTTGGAGAAGCCGGGCGTTAGTTACTTTGGTATGATCCTCGCAGCAGCAGGTATCTACCCCTCAACCGCAATCGTACTCTCCTGGGCCGCAGTCAATGTTTCCGGACAGTCGAAGAGGGCAACTGCTACTGCTATGACTATTACTATTGGGAACCTGGGTGCGGTTTTGGGCACGCAATTATACAGACCCAAGACTGCTCCTAGGTGGTATCTTGGCCATGGGTTTGCGCTTGGGTATCTGGTCGCGAATGTGGCTGTGACCATAGTACTTTGGGTGGCGTTGAACAGAGAAAATATTACTAAAGAGGAGAAGAGAGCAGCTGGCAGTGACGCTGAGGATGAGAGGCTGGTGAAGGGTGACGAGGATGTTAGATGGGTGTTCCAGACGTGAGAGATGAGGGGCCGTTGGTTAGATTCAGTTCCCGGCGCTAGAGGGAGCGCATGGGTAAATGAGAGGACACTGGTTTATGATGATTTATACCTACTATATATACTACAAGAATCAAGATATGTTGTCGTTACTTAAATCTTTAGATGCCGAGCTATCTTCCAGTCCCATCAAGACCCCGAGCTTATCATGGCACACACCTCACTCCCACCGCGCATTGTAAGGCTCGACCAAAACACGGTTTCCGCATAAGCGACTTTGTACTCCTGGTTCGCCCGTCGATATCCTCCCAGATTCTCTGTCGTCATCAGAACCCTTTACTCGATTCCCAGGATCTTGAATCCATCCCATCCTCCAGAGCCCCTCTCCCTCTCGCGAACGAGCTAGGATAGACGAGTCAGGTCAAATAGCCACTTAAGACTGCTCCCGTCACAGGAGCTGTGTCCTACATGCTCTATCCTAAAACACATGCCCCACGGCGATTTCTCTCCTGTGGCTGAGGGAATCCTACAGCACCACGCTCTTAATCCAGGTACTGTACTGTAGGAGGCTATCCTAGATAAGATTTAAGCCCCAAGGCGCCTTGTCCGACGTCTGGCTACGGCTCCGCTGATTCGAACTATGTGCATGCCATTTCAAGGTCTCGGTTCCGAGTCCGAGTAGTCGTCTGTTGTCGGTTTTCATACCCCGTTCGCTGGAAGTCGGCTCTCTGTTCGTCGAGGTTGATCGCCTCGTCTCGTGCACCGGTGCCAGGGCAACGACGATTCACTACCTGTATACAAAGGGATGGATATTTTCCGCGACAGCGCCACTAGAGGCGGAGGACGTCGCGGTCCTTCCGGCCTGAGAGATGTACTGTAGGTACGAAGGTACAGTACGTTGCAATACGGGTATCTTTGGACTTACACATACAGTAATTTATTCCCTCACTCGATGGAGATCTCCGGTAAGGCGGGAAAAAAGCGTGTATTGTGAGACATCGTGGCTGCATGGCTTCGGATCGTGACGATGTCTATTTTTAGGCACGGCATTCTCCAAATCCCTCTTCTTCTAACATCATTACTCTTCACCTGCTATCCCTTTCCCTCTGAGAAACCGTAAGAAAAGAGCACGGTCTCCATGATCGATACATCAATATGAGAAACTGGATATCATTGCCATGTTTACAGCTCCTTATTATTTCGATACGTCTCATCTCTCCTGCCTCATGCTTTTACGATCACGGTTCCAGATACTGGAATGGCAAGCCAGATCCAATAGGGATTGACTTTGCCGATACGTATGCGTAAGCATTCATATAAATTTTCACATTAAGCTACCATGTATCTGATATCTCGTAGAATTGCGGTGTATGCCGACGGCGAAAGCAATTTCACGGTTTTAGGCTACGCTCACGGCGCATCTGAAAATGGCAACGATTATGCGCAATATGTAGAAGCCCTGCATGCCCAAGCAGCAAACTGGGAATCTCCAAACCCAATAATTGACGATAGTGCTCAATTCGAGTCGGATGCGTGGTACGAGCAGGCTGCAAGTCGAGTCTCGTCGTCGTACGAGAAGGTCAAATGGAGAGTATGCAGCACTCTGCGGCCACTTCTAAAAATGACCAAGTCCTTCCACCAGATCTGCTATCAAAACAATGCCTATAGGTCTCGTCTCCCAGGATCCAAATATCGACACCTCGTGTCTCAGTACGAACGCGCAATGCAGCTCAAACGCCTCGTGCCAAAATACTTCCGCCCTCCAACGATCCCGCAGCCTTTTACTAAAAGCGAGTTTGTGTTCTTGATATACCAGCTTCTCGTCGACCTCAAGTCTCAAGCCCAGAAAGAACAAAACATAACTATCACATCCGCTGTGCTCGGTGTTCCACCTTGGATACCATACGAGTTCAGAGACTTATTCGATGAAGCGGCTTTTCTCGCTGGGATTGGAACATTCAATTCACTATTCGATAGACCTTACAGCCGAGTTGAACTATCCGTCAAGACAGTTTTACCTGGATTACAACAATCCAACAAAACAGTTATGGTTCTGGACCACGGGCAATACCATTTCAACGCCCACCATTTTGTAACGAACGAGTGGAACACTTCCATAGAAAGATTCTCTTCGAAAGCAGCGACCCTCGGCTCACGTTGGATCTGGGCAAATCTCGGAACCAGGCTTATTGAAGGCTTGAACTCGAACGTGACGGAAGACGAAAAGATCCTACGTGGAACCGTTTCGGGGAACGAACTCTTGAAGGTCATAGATACTAGGAAAGACATCAAAAACAGCACGCAGTGGCCGGAAGAGCTGGAGTTTACCAGTCGAAGCAGGAGCATCAATATTACAGAGCTCAGTGGACGGACGAGACCCTTTAACATGACGGGAGAGGATGTGCAAGAAATCGAGGAGCAATATACTGCCCATGTAATAAATGTCGTGCAGCACCTCCTTCTCCGCCATGATACGATGGCAGAATACCTCCAGGCTCGTCCTGATTGGGAAACTATATCGAAGCTCTCGAGTTTCAAACGGTGGAACCTATATCTCGACACGGCCGGCAGCGATCTACCGCCTGCAGACACCGGCTCCTGGTTCCATACCGTAGATGAACTTATCGTTCTCGATAACGGATGGGAAGTCACGCTGCTGCATGAGGCTGCTAGGAAAGCACTTGCGTGGAAAGACGCGGTACGCGAAAAAGGAAAGGGGATTTGCATCCCAGCTATTGAGATTGCGGCTCGGGGGGCGGCATTGAAAGCGATGGAATTGGCAAGGTCGTATGAAGATAGGCAGAGAGAGGTGATAGAGATGAGAGAAAGGGAGGACGAACGTCTAAGAAAGCAGGGATGGGACGGCGAGGAAAATCGAGCAAGTTTTCTGCGGAGAGTGCAGGAGGAGTATATGAGAAACCTAAAGGACCAGAGAGATGAGATTTAAAATGAAATACTTGGAGTCGCTGCCAAATTCTTTTTTAAAATACACAAGATATAACAACACGTATTTCGACTCAACTTTCGCTGCACTAGCAGGTAAACTCGCAAGGCTTAGGCTAGGGTTACTGCGCCTATCCTTTTCTTGATTAGGTTGCTCCCGATTTTGCCTAGTTCAGAGGCCATAGCCATCATCGCGGATTAAAAGGGTTAATACAGTACAGTACCTTTGTATTGAGGACCTGTAATGCGAGGTTGCAAGATGCATTCATCACCCCGGGCGATCCGATTATGTAATATTTGTCTGTCGGTTTATCCTCGTCTCGTACTTGAGAAATCGTTGAGGGCGGACTATAGTATTATAGCGCCAATGATATAGATAAGATAATCTAAAATACAGTAATTCCATCAGTGGTCCTGTACGGTATTTCTCGTGCCTCTGCGCTTTAGCAAGATGCGTTTCAGGCCTCAGCTATTTAGCCATCTTGGCCTCCACACTTAGGTTCGTAGGCTGTTTGTCGCCGGGCTTAGCATGGGTTGTCCATCGGGTGTAGGACTGCCCACAAAGCCTCTCGCGCAACCTTAAACTGTACTGTACTATACTATACATCTGGGTCATAGTACGAGGGCAAGCAGGCTCGGAACCAAGGCGAAAAAGCACAGTTGCTTTATGGGCAAGACGTCGCCCTATGGTCACATTACATAGATCACAGGAAACAAATATAAAAACGAATCGAAAGCCAAGAGGGCCAAATAATTAAATCTCCAAAGAACTGAAGCCGCCACCACCGGCACCCATTACAGCTTAATCCCTAACCACACGAAGCCCCCGTTGCCAACCCTCCCTGCCCACGTCTGATTCCCAGTCCCGACAGCGCCGTTGATCTACGAGATAGTGGAGCACGCTGGCCAGTCTGGGAAATACACGGACCAGATGCCCTTTGCAGGGTCGATAACACAGCAGTCCTGCGACGAGAAATTAGTTTACGAAATATGGTTTTTTGGGAGTCTGTAGATGGGGGAGAGGCAGAGAATGCTTACGGCGTAGGCACAGCAGAAGTTGTAGTTGCCAGCGCCGTTGGCTGTGAAATTTGGGTAGCTTGCAGGGCAGGCATAACGCTCGGCGATCACGCTGCTGCTGCCAACGGCGGCAGTAGCGAGGACGGTGAGAATAGTGAGGAACTGCATTTTCGAGAACAAGGGTGAAGACAGAGGCAAATGTGTCGGAGGATAGTTCTTGGTTGGTGGAGGAGGAGTTGGAAGGCTAGTGAGTTGATGCGGATTCAGTTGGAGGGAGAGGAGACCACGCTTTATGTCCTTCTTTCCAACTCCTTTCCAAGTCTTCCATTATAGGGCGGGGCGTATGTTATTCCGAGCCAAGATCTGTAAATGGAATTACACTGTTGTCCAGAGGCAAAGTTGTCTGCTAATTGCCTGAAATCCATCCTTGTTTTCGTCAGGTTAAACTTTTGCACAAGGCATTCTTCGTACTTCGTTCTGCTCCCGGAGATTAAGGCTCAAGTGAAAAACTTTGCATAGCCTTTTATACTTGTTCGTTCTGCTACCGGAGATTAGCGCTTAGGACTACGAAGTACGAAGTTTGCTTGGGAAACGGAACAGGATCCCAAATCTGCCATTCTTGAATCATGTTGCATACGAAGTAATCCGGCTATATCACTAGCCACGCCGACCTTCCCTGTAAAGGTGGCGCCGCATCCCGTTGCGGTTATCAGTCCCGGGCGCCGCGGTAAAGCCCAACTACCTGGTATACAGGCTGGTGGAAGATTACAAGCTGTACCAGTATGGGATGCTACAGTAGTACTCCGTCCGATGTTTGTGAGCCAATACCCTACGTATTCTGCACCTCCTAAACAAATGTAACCTGGGGTATTTGTGGGGTCAGCCTTCCGCGGCTATTCCTGAGCGGTGTTTTTAGCGAGTTCTGCGTAGGAATATATAGTAAGATCTAAGGTCCTGTACAGTAAGAGGCCTTCCTACTGTACTGTCTGTAGAAGCCAAAGAATCGTCGCTTTTCTATTGGTACTATATTGTAGTGTAGCACACCCTAGATGGATACCGACAAAATACCCCAGTTAACATATCTTTTTAGGGGTGCATGGAGTGTGGAAACATATCAGCTCGCACGAGCCACAACGCTTCCACGACGCATCGGGATTCGTTATTGGTTCCCAATTATCCTACTATACTGAAAGCCAGCTTTAGATAAACTTACTTTGTAGATATAGCTAAAATTCGTGATAATTACCATGGCCTTATTTAATACTATAGTATTACTTACCTTTGTATTCGTGTCGGTGATTCTGCATTAGGAAGGAAACGCGCCATGCAGCCACTAAGGTTAGCACGTTGCTCTAAACAGACTTTCCCGAACCCCTCCATCTTTCCTCATCTTTCCTCATCTCCACATCACTTCGCGTCGATTTCAACATTAACATGACCTCTACAATAATGGAGGACTTCAATCTCCCTAGCATAGAACGAACCAACCTGCTAAAAAGCCTCCAAGAAGCGATAGGCGATGTACCACCATACTTCTGGGCTATCTGCCAAGTGTGCGACCTCCAGGCACTTGGAAAATTAATCGAGATTGCTCGCATTTCCCCCCCAATGGTTCGTAGTTTTACTACACAAGCCTATACAATGGTACTATACTGTAAGTGGAATAGGTAATCTGGTTCTTTTCTTTATCGCTAATGTTTTATAGGGACTCAGAGTACTCGAGGGACATCACGTATTTCAACTCCGAACACAACCCTGATAAAACGGGGCTTAGGCTCATCTCCTGCTGGTTCTCCACTTGCTAAGAGGCAAAAGACCACCGATTCACCTGCCAGTTCCCCACTTGCTGAGAGGCAGACGACTACCAAGTCACTTGCTAGCTCACCATTATTGCGTCGAAGCAAGGTAGCCGTGGATCTGGTAAGCTTGAAATACACATTATTTTACTATTTGAAGCTTATAAATTATAGGCTAAAGAACGAGACGGCTATTGTTGTGTTCTTTCTAACGACTCATCTATTGACGCAGCACACATCTACCCATTTTGCCGACTATCGGCTTCGGAAGAGAATATCTTTGGGGCGAGACACATGTTTTGGGAGCATCTGAAGAACTTCTGGTCAGAGGATAAAGTTGCTGCTTGGGAAGTGGAACTATTCCCAAGAGGTCTATCTGAAACAGGAGACGAAAGGGTTGATAACCTAATAACATTATCAAAGAACGCACATGCCCAATGGAACCGAGGGGCATTTGCCTTAAAGCCAATCTCTATCTCCGAAGAGAAAACCACCTTGAAAGTCCAATTTTTTTGGCAGAAGAAACAACCCGACATACAAGCAGCAATGAGTCTTCTGACTATACCACTTTCTACTGAGGGCCTCAATCAAAATGAAGGAGCCTTTGACTATGGTCAAACCAGACTGCTTAGTGAGGAAGGCGGCCTTATTAAATCCGGCGATATCTTCGACCTCAAAACTGAGGATCCAATAAAGAAACCGCTCCCAAGTTTCAAGCTCCTTGAGCTCCAGTGGTTTCTTATGCGTGTAATAGGCATGGCTGGAGCTGCCTTTCCCTACGAATCAAGTGATGGATACGACTCGGACGAGGATATTCCTGGTTTGGATTTAGATGAAGCAGGAGACACGTCTGGTCTTTCGGATATTCCTCAATCCAACCAGCCAGAACTTCTACACGAATTCAACAGAGTCCTTGCGGAAAGTCTTAAGCATCATACAGAGGAAGCGGAGGGAGATAGAGTAGGAATGGGTAGTGACTATGTAGCATAGAGGAAATGTGGGGTAGAAACTTTGTTTTGAGGATTCGAAGAATGCTTTTCAATCTTCTCATTTGCTAAAGAGAGGCTATGTATTATAAGTAGCCCATGAAAGAATAACTCTTCGTTCGTAGATTCAAATGCATATCAAGATCCAAGGCTTCCTATGGTTCGGGGATAGCTGCATTGTGTGAACCGTCAATTATTATGATCTATTCTCTATACTTTCTATCCTTCGGCCACTTTCTTAGTATCTAAAACTTTTCCTTTTCGTCCCACAGTGAGGATCCAACTTGAATCTTATGTGTAATTGTTCCAAACCCTTCCGAGACCCTTCTCTGCAAACGCCAAGGTACCTCATGCCTTAACCCTCAAAACCGCCCCAGTCTTACTCATTCTCGCAGCAAATATAAAACAAGCCGCCAATATATTCGCTGTTCCACAAAACGTAGCCAGTGCAACCCATCCATATCTACCTAGCAAGAATCCAGCAACCGGATTCCCAATCAACAATCCCAATCCACTAAACGTATAACTCATGCCCATATGAGTACCCACAAGACTCAGATCTGGAGACAACGTCGCAATCGCGGGCCCAGTGATAGAGACAAATGTTCCAGAGAAGAATCCGTAGAAAATGCAGAAGACTACGATGGAACCGACGGAGTGAAGGCTGACCCAGGTATAGGCGGAGATGCCGCAGAAGAGAGAGAAGGGCATGCTGATGTTGAGGGGACCAGTGATGTCGGCGAAGAAGTTGGGGACAATTCTCCCAAATACTGAAGCAGCATTCAGAACAGTAAGAAGATAGAAGCCGAGGTTGTCGTTGGTGATGCCTTTCTCAACACTATAACTTTCTACATAGTAAAAAGGAATATACATCCCCATGAACCCGAAGAAAGAGCCGATGGAATAGAGATCGTAGGGGACTTCGCGGAGGACTTTCCAGTCGAGGAAGGGGCGGCGCTTGGAGGGGAAGACTTTGGCTCGCATGACAAGGTTGGGGATTAGAAGGGTGCCGATCATGATGAAGGCGATTACTCGGGTGGCCCAGCCGAAGCCAATCCGGGGTTCAAGCTTGTGGAAGACGGTTGGATAGATTACGCCGCCTAGGAGTGTTAGAATCAGAGTTGGAGGGCAGAGAGGGGATGGGGGACGAACCGATAGAACTTCCTGCTGCAGCGATTCCCGTTGCAAATGCTTTTCTTTTGCTGAAATATTGTGGCATGATGGCGACACTCGGGAGAAGCATACACCCGGAGCCGATACCGACTAAGATCCCCTGAGCGAGGATAACTTGATAGTATTCTTTGCAAATGCTCGTCAACATCATTCCAACCACGGAACAGACAGATCCAACTACAACCAAGCCACGAAGATGCCCGGCGTCGAAGATCGGACCCTACAAAATCGGGGAGTCAGTGGTTGCCTCCTTGGGATTTCTCGGAAGTGAAGAGAGTGTGCGTGCATGAACAAGGAGGATATGTAATGAGGCTTATGGAGATATTGAGCTCGATTTGACATACAGTAATGAAGCCGCCAGCGAGTAGCATGAGGAAAGCTTGGATTGAACCGATCCAAGAGATATTTGAAGCGCTCTGATCTTTCAAGAGAGCTGTCTCATAATAAGTCTGGTAGGCGCCGAACGTGTTGGCAATTCCCCTAAGTTTGTTAATCTCCATAGAACGGGTTCAAAGATGGGGTAACGTGCCAAGAGTTAAACATTAGAAAAAAGGCTCCAACAACCTGGAGATATGCCACGACATTTCCGTTTGATTCTGGTTGAGTCTTCTCTCGTACGAGATCTGGCTCTGGGTCTTGGGGCTTCTCTGTGCTGAAGTCGATGGTGCTGCTTGACCCGGAGACGTTTTGCCCTTCGGTGAAGGAAGTGTCGTTGGCCATGTTGGACATGTCTGGGCGTTTACCGAAACGAGAAACTGATTCTTCCAGATCCAAAATAATGATAAATAAAGGTGCTGAAGCTCTCTTCTTCTGATCTCCTCCAACTCTTGCCAAACTCTAAAATACTTATAAGAGCTTCAGAAGTGGAGATTTTCGTCACCGGCTCATTTATAAGCCTTTACGAAAAGCGATTTCCAATCAATCAGGGGAAGGAGTTGGAGTGACTCGTTCTGATACACGAAGGGGGCTTTTGAGACGACGCCCAAGAGCCATCCATGATGAATGAGAAAATAGAGATCTAGCAACATTTTCTTCTGTTTTCGTCTTTGAGTGGAACGGCAATGCGGCAAGCAATTGACATCGGAAAGCTAGTCAAATCGAGTTACTCTCGATATTGAAAGAGGGGTCTACCCGCTAGACATGAGCTTGCTTATTTCATTGGATGAGACAAACTCCGAATTAATCAGCATGCCAACTATCACGAGCAGGTCAGATATCGCGCAAGGCTGCGCTGCGACTGGGCAGTCAGTGAGCAGATGCCGTATTTTCGGAAAGCTGTAGATCATGAGTGTGGCGCAGTGCGTAGCACTTCCTAAATTTTCAAGATAACTCGAGCTGAGTTACTAAGAAGCTTCAAATGATTAAGACAGTCATCCTTGGTGCACTGAACTCAGACCGTTCTCAAACGCACTCAAATCTCCAACTTGGAGCCATTATTCCGAGGGTCGTTGTCTTTGCTGATTACTTTCAATTCATTTGGTACTGTGGTTTGCATTCTGCTGTCCAGGAGGCACTACTCCAAGGAGCCACATCGTCCAACAAGAGACTCACACTTGATCGACAAATTGGAGGTTTAGAACCGCTTTCCGGCATGGCCTTGAAATTTTGGGCGCAGCTAACAGCGTATTTGATACCGCATAGCTTGCCGACTCGCATCAATGAAAGCCTCGCCTTTTCTCTTTGCTCATCTGTTGCAAAGGAACACGCAAGTATGGTTTGCAGAGGCCACAGAATAAGGTATCCCGCAATACTTTTCGGCACACTGTTGAGATCTGTATCCCCAAGAGCAAACGGCACACTCCCAAGGATGTCGTCGACCATGCTCCTGATGATGAGTAGAGATGCAGCTTGGTCCTCATTGGAGCTCATTCCGGTGGCAACGAGTATTTCCAAGTATGTGGAATGGAGGATAACTCTTCCTGCACGGTGCATATTCCAAATTCCCATTGTCCAGATACCAGCGTAAATTGCCTGCGCAGATGGGTTTGTGGAGCCTTGTGGAGATTGGAAAACATAGGGATATGATTGTGATGCCTCTTCCCCCCAGAGCTGAAATCGTCTTTCGAGGGCGTAGACCTTCCCCCTTAATGCATCAAGCTCCCCTTGGCCGAATTTAAAGGAGTCAAGTTGCTTATTGACCTCAGCGACAAAACCACTGACGTAGAAGACGTTGCGTATCATTTCGCTCGAGAGTATTGTCTGGTCTAGGAGATCGATCAGCCGCTCATCATCTGGCCCTGGTGCTAATTTAAGATCCAAATTTCTTCTTTGCTAAACTTGATTAGTTGACCGAGGTATTTATCAAGATGGGATCGGAGCACACCATTTGGCAGCAAATTATCTCCAACATCCTCAGCCCGCTTCCTTCTCTAATCCGCTCCCCGCGAAGAGCGGCTAGTGTTCCAAGACCTTGGCTATGTTCAAGTTGGACATCGGTTGGCATAGTGCTGTTGATTCTCTTTTTGGGATGTGAGAAAGGTTGTAAGCAGCAGACAAATAATGAGGCTCACCTCGTAAAGCCCAAGGAGCAAGACCGAAGTCATAATAACGTCACTGGTAGCCATTCTCGGATCTGAAAGAGCAGCGGACACCTTCTTCAGAGAATCGTTGTAGAAATTCATCGCTTTGATAGAAAGGTCAAGCCTCTCTGTCTTCTGTGCCAGATTCGCATAAGCGGTTGCACAAACAGCATTGTGAAGTGCCGAGTTCTCCGTCTGCTGTTGGTACATATCTGGAAGATACTGTAGCCAGCCAGGGCTCATACAGCATTCCAGAAGCACATAATCTCGGAAGAAGAGGCATATTGAATACAGATGGACATCCTCCTCCGAAACTTTGAGGGGGGCGGAGATGGCGTTGTTGTCGGGGAACTCGGACAGGAAATTTGGAGACTGAGATAAAGCAGAAATAATGCCATCAGATAGACTCTCTGGAGACGATCCTAAACAGTTCCCATGGACTTTTGACTGGACAAGGCTGTTTTCACTACGATAGGCAAGATCCCAGACACTCGAGTACCCAGGGCAAGGCTTCCCAACCTTGATGCACCGTTGGCAGGATGGCCGCGACTCATCACACTATAAAACCATTAATCCAGATCTCGTCAACATCAATAACCTAAACTACCTTGAGTTTCCGTGTCTTGCATGTCAGACAGCCGCCACTTCGTCCGTAGTTGACCATAACGAAAGAGCTGGAGGGATACAAAAGTCGAAAACAATACAGGTGAGGTGAAACAGCTAGAAAGCCGATACAAGACAGTCCTATGTAAGAACAATAACAAAGTTATAAGAGGAATACATGACATAGGAGAATTGACCTGGAGAGTAAATAGCAAGGAGGAAATTTGGACTGAGCTGAGGATGAAAGCTACTCCGTACAGAGCTGAGTAATCATGGTAAACTGCAGGGGTCTGGAGTCTGGATTACTCAAGTCAGCGGAAGTTTTTGATACAATTAAAAGGTTTTGTTATTATAAAGTTCCTCACTCCTCCGAGTTATTGAAACTTTTAAAAATGACTCAAAATGTAGCCCTATGGTGAGATTTTCTATCTGCTAAGTCCATAGATGTCACATGACCAAATTGACTGCACAGCAAGCTTGAACAGCCTTCCGTAGATTATCGCAGCGCAGCAGCTTTAACGACACCAAGTTCGATCGGCTGGAGCTCAATCAGCACCGAGGATTCATCCTCACAGAATACAAAATGCTCATACCTTCTAATCTTCTAGCCTTGCTCCCCCTCGCCATCTCCTCCCTCCCTACCACCCTCGCCGTCTTCGCAGACGAAGCCTACACCACTGACTACCAGCACGAACTCCTAGGCCTCCCCTCCCCATCCACAACCTTCTTCCACCGGCCCTCCGCAAAGGAAAAAGCTACCCTCCTATACACCCTTTCTGATCTGGGCGTGCTAGGCGCGGTCAATCCGGGAACTGGTGCTGTGGTTTGGAGACAGTTGTTAGGAGGCGATGGATGCTTAAGGCGGGTCGAAGGGGAGGGTAAGCTTGTCTCTGGGGTAGAGGGTGATGTTAGGGCTTGGGATGCGATGAGTGGGCGGGAGGTATGGGAGAACTCGTTTGTGGGAAAGGTGAAAGATGTCGAGGTTATGGAAACGGCTGCGGGGGCTGAGGGCGCGAAGGATATTCTTGCGCTGTTCGAAGAGGATGGAACTGCGCTGCTGAGGAAATTAAACGGGGAGAACGGGGATGTGAAGTGGGAATGGAAAGACTCGACAATAGATACGGGTCTGCAGGTTAGTACGAACTTGCAGAGCGTATTTGTGGTGAGCCTGCATGGATCGGCTGGGGCGTGGAATATCAAGGTTACGGTGTTAGATCCGGTGAGTGGGAAGAAGGGGAATGAGTATATTCTGCCTGCAAAGGGGGATGTGGTTGATGCGGCAGATGTGTTGCTCGTGGGCGCAAATTCGGCAATGCCGATTATTGCATGGGCGGATAAGGGGAACAAGAACCTGAAGGTCAATGTTCTGGGCAAGGTCGGAAGCATTCAGTCTTTGCCCTTAAAAGGAGAGGAAGAGATCGTGGGGGTCTCGATTCATGCGCCCGAGTTGGCCCAGGCCTTGCCTCACTTTTTGGTGCATACTCACTCTGCTACCTCGAATCGCGCAGATGTTTATCACATTGATCTGAAGAGTGGAAATATTGTGAAGAAGTATGAACTCCCTCAGCTACCTGGAAAGGGCGCTGTTTCGACTAGCACGCAAGATGCAAATGTCTACTTCACACGAGTGACGGAAGACGAGGTTATTATTGTTTCTTCTGCTTCACATGGGGTCTTGGGAAGATGGCCTGTGAAGATGGAGCAAGATCACGGTGCTTTCCTGCACGCCGTCTCGGAAGTTGTTCAGAAATCGCCAGATACCTATGCTGTCAGATCTGCAGTAGCAACCAGCAGTGAGAACTGGGTCATGGTTCGCAATGGAGCTGAGGCCTGGACTCGTGTGGAAGGCCTTTCAGGGGCAGTTGCAGCTGAGTGGGCAGAGATTCCAGAGTCCGAGACTTTAGCAAAGAACCTAGAGGCTGAAGCTCACAGCAATCTACTTTCTGCCTATATTCATCGCTGCACACGTCACGCCAATGACTTGCAGTACCTTCCTGCCTATGTGCAAAGTCTACCTTCCCGTATTCTCGGGAGCATCTTTTCTAGCGATACTACTACCCAGAAGGCCGGAGAGCTTGTCAGAGACAACTTTGGCTTTAACAAACTGGCTATCGTCGCTACTCAGCGTGGTAGCCTTTATGGTCTTGATGTTGGTAACCAAGGCTCTGTGGCCTGGTCCTTGAAGGCATATGAGCTCGGGACATCTGAGAAATGGGATGTTAAGGGCATTTGGGTCGAGCAGGCCAGAGGTGTTGCAACTATCAGAGGTAGCCGAGGAGAATATGTCATCATAATGACCAATACAGGGAAGCTTATTGAGAAGACGGCTTTTGGATCTTGGCCTCCTGTAAAAGCTGCCGCCGTTGTCGACAGCCCATCTGGCACATGGTTTCTACCAATTGGTGTCGACGGGAATCCAGGTGACATTCCAGCAGAATGGGTACCAAAGGATAGTCTAGTTGTTCAAGGAACCAATGGCGAAGTCAGGGGGTTGAAGTTCGAGAAAAAAGGGCTCAGCGCCTCCCCTGTCGTTGCGTGGACTTTCCAACCCGCTACTGGGCAAAAGATTGTCAATATCGTCTCAAGACCAGTCCATGATCCCGTCGCATCTGTCGGACGAGTCTTATTTGACCGGACAGTATTATACAAGTACTTAAACCCTAACGTGGTTCTCGTCACTGCCGTGTCTGATGAAGCATCTACTGCCTCATTCTACTTGCTCGACAGTGTCTCCGGCGAGGTTCTCTACTCAACAAGCCATGGTGGTGTTGACACGAAACAACCTATCGCCTCAGCCCTCACCGAGAACTGGTTCGCCTATTCCCTCTGGAGCGACATTCTCCCCACCACAACCGCTACACTTCCATCCTCCAAAGGCTACCAACTAATCATCTCCGAAATGTTTGAATCCTCAATTTCCAATGACCGCGGCCCCCTTGGCTCAACCGAAAACGCCTCCAGCATCGAGCCCTCCGATATCCCCAACACAGGCGCCATACTCCCTCACGTCCTCACCCAATCGTTCCTCATCCCCGAACCTATCAGCCACATGTCTGTCACTCAGACTCGCCAGGGTATCACTACCCGCCAATTACTCTGCACTCTCGCTTCCTCAAACTCCATCATCGGTATACCACGCTCGGTTCTCGATCCCCGCCGTCCGGTGGGCAGAGATGCGACTGCTGCCGAAGCTGAGGAAGGCCTTTTCAAATACGAGCCCCAAATCATATTCGACCCCAAGATGATGCTCACGCATAAACGCGAAGTCATCGGTGTCAAGAATGTTATTACCACCCCAGCTCTACTAGAAAGTACAAGCTTAGTATTCGCATACGGGATTGACATCTTCGGGACGCGTGTGGCGCCCAGTTTTGCTTTCGATATATTGGGTAAGGGGTTCAATAAGTTGAACTTGGTGGCTACGGTTGCGGCTTTAGCGGTTGGTGTTGTGGTTGTTGCGCCTATGGCAAGTTCTATCCGATGTTTTGATTTTGATGAGATGAATGCTAATTTTACGATAGGTTAGAAAGAAGCAGATAAATGGGAGATGGGTTACGGCTTAGGGGTTTATACTGTAGGAATAGAAATAGATCTGAATTTATTGCAAGAACAAGACCAGTACGAGTCAAAAGGTGTTGTCCAATTCTGGCCCCTGATATTTTTGCGCCCTTCAAAACCTCAATTTCTCCAAGGTATTTTTGGTCCAAAAATTTACATGCTCGCTAACCTTTTGGAGAGCTATCTTCACTGCGGACTGGGAAGGTAAGCGGCACCAAAACGATCTAGATTATTCAACTGACTCAATATCACAAGCATCTGAAATATTCTAGTTCTTAGAATTACTCAGCCTGCTTTGAGACAGTAAAGTTAGCTGAATAATCTACTGGTCTTGGATGTTTAGGTAAGCCACTTGTTATGTCCATCGCTGGCCTCCCTTTTCACCGAGTTGGACTAAATTGGTAACTTGATACATAACTAATTAATTTATTTTGTTTCTATTTTTATTTTATATACTCACTGCCCAAATATACAAAATCGAAATCCCCCCCTAAGACGTAATCTCCCGGTCCCCCATCATCACCCTGTCTCAACAGCCGCGCCGTACTCCAAGACTGCCAATCCAACTTCCACTGCTGCCCCTCCCACCGAACGTTCCTCGTTCCAAGTATAATCACAACGACGATTCCGAAATAAATACTCTCACTCAACCCCGTCATCTAATCCAGTGCCTCCATATATCTGTAAGCCCAGACACACCAAGCCCTCGAAATCCATCATAATCAGCATTTTCCACCTCCACACTCCCTCCATCCGTCTCGGATCTCCCGGGACTTGCGACGACACCAGTCTTCTCCGTCTTAAAACATGGAGCAGAGTGAGAAAAACTGCTTCGCGGAAATGACTTCGATCTAGTTGACCATGCTCAGGATGCTCCCAACTAGCGTTCCTGGTTCCCGTTGAGAGTTTTGGATGGAGTCTTGGAGTCTCGGGAGTCAGGAGGTGAGATTGTTGTTGCGAGGATTTAATGAAGTGGATGATGACTTTAGAGCCTTTCTTTGTCGGCTTGAATATGTCGATGAGGGCAAGTGCCAAACGATAGCCCTTGTTGTTTTCAAATTTCAAGTACTTCAGGAATCGTTTCCTCAGGGAGTATGAGTTCGTGAACGAGGATATTCAAGTCCTAGATCACATTTCGGCATCTGGGGATCAACTGTGGATCTAGTGTTAAAAGCGGAATTCTGTCGTTGGGGTTTTTTGTTGGTTTGTTTATCTGTTTGTATTATACAGCCCAGTCGAATATATCCATCCATCCGTTCATCCAAAATACACTATCCACCGAAGAACGTAACATCTTCCACTCATAAGTCCGTGCGTCCCTTTCCATCCCATGTATATACTCCTTCCCCTCCTTCCTTTCGTCTAATATATAACCTCTAGCTATCACACGCCTCTCCGATGCCTTCATTTTTAGATACCTTCCTGCAAATACAATTACTCCTTCATCCCCTTCCCCTCACGAAACTCAAGGAAAGAAATCCAGCTCAGATCATAGTGGGAAACCTCTCTCCTTCCGGACCCCGCTTCCCCACCGGCGGCGTCAGCCCTGGACTCGGCAACTCCATGATCGTCTCCCCGGCCAAACCGCCTCCACCTAAATTCACCGGTCCCAATTTCAGGAGTGCCGGTTTCTTTTCCGTACCAAAGTTAAAGCCTCCAAGGGGGTTCGAACCCACTAGGGCCGAGCTGCGCAACTCGATTTCTCGGGCTTGGTTCTGTACTGATCTCCTGATGCCTGGACCTTGATGCCCGTTCTGGCCCATGGTGCTTTGTCTATAATACGAATCATAGAACTCGCCGATGGAACCTACGGAAACCTCGCTCGTGCTCCTATCCCTCTTGCCCGCAAACCCCGGGGCTGCAAGTACACTCAATCTTGTCCGGTCCTGGGCTAGAGTCTGCTTGATAGCGCTGTTATTTTCCCCCATGTCCGCAACCGCAAGCCCGATCGCAGCGGGCAACTTACTGACTAGCAGCGCGGCGGGGATCATGGGGACTGGAGTTGGATACGTTTCTTGGCCGTGGCCGCGGGCGCGGTCTTCTTGATATCGTTGTTCGAGCTCGCGCTCCTCTTCGCTCTCGGTTTCGGTTTCGGATTCTTGCTGGGATGAAGATTCCCAGTTCCCGGGCACTGGACGGCTTGTACTCGTACTCGAAGAAGACGAGGTCGAAGAGTTCGCGCTGTGAAAGCTCGTTGCATTGGAGATGGAGAATGGTGATTCGCGGGGGTGGTCGAAGTCTACGGTGCGGCCGTGGATGGAGCCGGAACCGGTGCGGTGGTGGGATGTTGGGTCGTAGTGTAGCTGGTCTCTGTCTCGAGATCGGCGGTTAGAGATTGAGCGGTGGGAGGAAGTGGAGGAGGGATTCCGGGAGTGGGTTTGGTGACGGCCGCGGACGGAGTCGTGGGTTCGTGAGAGGGAAGAGGAGGTTGATCTCTGGTGAGAGTTGATAGTGGATGTTGAGCGGCTGCGGGTTCGGGAATTGCGTTGGGAGGAGTAGGATTGTGAGTGTTTGTGAAGATTTGGGCTCTCGCCATGCTTGGTGTAGTCAAGGATAGAGGTTCGGGTCGAGTACATGCTAGAAGCAGCGATGCTGTAAACTCGTCTGCATTCCTCTAAAGCCTTGGGGGAGGAGGGACCGGTAATCTTAGGCTGAGTTACAGAGACACGGTGTTTGCTGATCGTGGAGTCTCTGATTACGGGGGGTGCGTTCCAGTGTCTTGTTTCTTGGGGGAACAGGCCGAGATCTATTTTGGAGAGACCAGCGGACATCGAGGTTCGGTGCTTGCTGTAGTTGGGATCGAGGTCTGTTTTGTTAGAAGAGAACATGTCTGGATCCATGCTGGGTACTGTGTCCATGTTGGGTAGCTTTGGTGCTGGATTACCTACTGGAATAGGTGGTAGCCATGAAGATGTTGAGGGCTTAGGAGGGAGGGTTACCAATGGGACGGATGGTGCCCAGGCATTTGCAGCAGCTGCGTCGTTGAACTGTTGATTTGGTCCACGGGGGGAAGCAGGGCGCTTGTCCTCAGTGCCGGGGAAGATGGATCGATTGGTTGCTGTTCGTCCTGGAGTTCTATCTATGGTAGAGGGAAACTTTTCAGCTGCTGGGGCTGGTCGTGTTACTGAGCTCTCAGATCCAACTGAGGCTACTTTTGACTTGATTCCGTCCTTGGTGCTTGGAACCTGGAGTCCATTTTGCCCAAGCCCCAGGTCAAGCGAAGGTAGAAGTCCTAAAGACAGCGGTCTATTATTAGACGTAAGTGGCGTAACTGGTCTGCTGAAATGAACATCGAGAGGGTTTACCCATCCTTCTGGCCTAGAGTTATCGACTGTTGGTGTAACTGATCTATTGGAGCGTGGCGAAGGTACCGGTGGTAAGTAAGAACCTCCCATCCCTCCAATGCTTGCCGGATCAAGCATTAAATTAGGTTGCAGTCGAAGTGGTGATGGTTTCTTCTTCGCTGGGTCTGGAGCTCCTGACCCGGTCATCAAACCCCCATTCACGCTTCCAGTGAAACTCCTCAGACTGGTGTTTCCGGAACCACCATTCTTGCTCCAGTCTACAACTGCAGCTTCTGGAGCCAGGATGTATGAAGCTGGAGAACCCGGGCGTGATGTCTGCGCAACTCCTCCGAAATAGCCATGCTCAAGTGCCCTCACTCCAAATACATCTCCCTCTCCAAACTTGTGATTCTTGACCAACTTTTCCTTGTCTGTAGACTTTTTCACCGCCTCAATATCCGCAATTGCTTGAGCTTTATTTAATCTGACACGTCTTAGCAAGGCAAACTCCAACTAGGATTGTTCCTACCGTGACTTATTTATTCTTGACTTGACTATTCCTGCAATGAACACGAGTGCAACCAGACTTCCAAGCACAATGCTGCAACACTATTAGTAATTACCTTCTCCCAAAACTTTCTCAAACTCACCCAAAAATTGCCGCCAAACTGATTGATCCAAAAGACCCCATTATGAATTATAATTATGTCGAATGATGCCGGCAATGGCAATGTCTCTGCGTGCAAAGTCCCGATCCAGTCGACGACCAAGAAATATTATCACAACACACGAAACACACCCCACGAAAATTCCAACTAGACGAATTCAAAAACTTGGCTCCCAAAAAACCCCTTCCTTCTATTGCAAGTATATATTATAGTGGTAGTCCTGAGGAAACAAGGTTGAAATACGCACAGACGGTGGTCGTGCCCACTGTCAAGCTTAGGATGCGGATGTTGGGTTTCGAATGGAGCTTTCGATGCTGGATACGAGCTGGATGTTTCGAGAGAGAACGTGGTGCGATGAGACTCGCAAAACGGTGGCGATTGCCGCGGTGTTGAGACTAAGATGATACTCCGCTTGTGCGCTGGAGTTGGAACCCTTGATCGGACTGGAGTCAGGATACAGTCGATGATAAGAATGAGTGTTTGATGTTTGAAGTGATGACTGGTGAAGGACAGGACGTGATCGAGAGATACACAGGAAGGAGTGACGAATTCAGAATGACATCGAGAGAATTCGAGAAAGAAAGGTGGAAAGAAGGGAAGGAGATGTTCATACTGTACCTCGTACAGTAATAAGCAAGTCGATGACGGCGGGGAGAGCCTGATGCAGCTAATTTAGTAACGAGGCGCCAGTGAGCCTCTCAGGCTTGGAAGAAATGTCTTGTTCCGGAATCTGCAAAGTTTCTCAATGGGGTATAATGCAAGCCCATTCCAGCCACACCGGAACTTGACTTGGTGTCGGTGAACACTTGACGCGCCAGCCCTCCTCTTGGGGTATGTTGTGAGGGAAGCAGGGAAGGTCGGCGGCACCCCTGGGAAACACCCCTGGGAAACAGGGGCCATGGCCCAATTATTATATTTCCGAGACTGAAGAGAAAATACAGGTACTGTAGCTTCTTGCGGGGGAGATGATGCTCGGGGAGATCTTCCATCCTATATTCCTAAACTTGCAACTGATTCTGAACATCAGATTGCAAGCGAGGGGACTCAGCACGATATGACGATGTGGCTTTCTTTGCGTGGACTGTTTATGGGTCTTGATATTGGATGATGAAGAGCCAAACTCCCATCTGGTCCGTACGAGAGAACGAGTACTTCGTATCCGTATCCGTACCCATAGCCATATCCATATCCATATCCATATCCATATCCATATCCATACCTTCGTATACAGGTAAGCCCAGGCGACAAGAACGGAGATAGGGAGAAAGGGAGAAAGGGAGGGGCTGAGAGCGGCTGCTCTTCCATTCGAATCGTGTGAGTGAGGGGGGAGATGTGGGAGTAGGAGTGTTGCAGTGTGTTGCAGTGCAGCAAGTCCACTCATCACCCACCCATCACATCCTCTTGACCTAGCCGCCTCTCACTGTTTGGATGTTGTGTCGTTTCAAGCGAGGTCACCCCTTTACGCAAGGACGACGCTACGGCCCAATTCTTCAGGAACAGGCCTAGCGCCATGGCAAAGACGGTCCAAGCTCGATTCGGATCCGCGACCCCTGAGAGTGATCTTCGCCAGTTCTACCCGGATGTGGCCATCCCTTCATCACATCATTCATTCTCTTGGCCGTTTGAAAACCTGGATACTGTAAGACTTCAACGTCTGTTGTTTATCAGATCCAACATCCCTTTCTCTTTCCTTAAAGTCTGGCTTCTTGTTTCTTCAATATGCGAGATCTCGGAGCAGGAAACTTAGCACTTTCCACCCGCGCGAATGGTCTCGCTATGGCCCGCTGATAATTTACACAAAAGCCTCATTCAATACTCCTGGTTTTCTTCTGTCGCTCCCGCTTTTCTTGTCGATTCAGCAGCACCGGCTGTGGTTTTAGAGCTATTTTTACGGCGCCAGCCCACTCTTCCGAATAAATAGCGTTACGAAGTGTGTGCCACGGTTTATTGCCGGTTGACGGCTGCATGAGGCTGGTTTTGCTGGCATGATTTTTCTTGATATGCTTTTTTGCTTCATTTTATTTCGATTTTTAGTAGTTTGGGGCGGAGTGTTGGAGATAGTTGGTCTTGGCTTTCGTATCACAGCTTCATCGAACTTGGACGTTTCTATCTTGCAGGAATATATGGGCACGGCAGCACAAGTGCGAGTGCAACACCCCACATTCAGAGATCGGTGGACCGTTCGATCACAGGACTGAAATCTGTGTGATGGAAGACTGGTGTGTCACGGTGGAACAACCTACCAAGACCACGAGGATGAAAGGTGATCGTGTTGTACTCGAGCCAATTTCAATATTTTCTGCGGTATTAAGAACACGAGGAGTGATGCAATAGTGCTTCTCCCACCCCCATCCAACGTAGTCTTATTTTCCCAGCTGAAGTCTCCCTACGAGGCAAACTATGTCAAGAATCCCGTGCCAAAACCCGCCACTGCGATTGATAACACTGAGACTCCTTCCAGTCCCAATATGATATCAGGCCTCTTTCCACCTGGAGGAACTGATGCAAGGGTCAGCAGATCAAGACCTCTATTTATGCCCAGCATAATAGTCGGTGCGCCTTCTACTGCGCATTCGCTTGTAGTCGGCGGAAGCAATCGTCCCGCGGAAGCAAAAGTGTCCCGGTTCAAATGCTAAATCACCAAAATCATACCTGAATTACACTTAATTGCAGTGCAACTGTGACACATTTTCTCCACCCACAATATGAATTCCGCTAATTACCATGGTCCTCATTGTACGAAACAATAGTACGACCTGGCCTACTAGCAGGCATGCTAATAGGCTCTCGATCACCTAGAAGAGCTTGCTATTACCGCGGCTAGAATCTATCACGTTAAGGAAGAATCATTAAGACGATCAGTTCGCAGAGCTAGAGCTAGAAAAAGAGGTTTACTAAGCTCTAGTCCTGGCCGTAGCAGTAGCAATAGGATTCTAGGTATAGCATAAGATGAAGCTATTCGCTAATATTGCTATAAGCAGTGGGAAATGGGGTTAGGTGCTACCTATCAGATAGTTTTTGCTGCAATTGAGTATCTGCGAAAGGTAAAAAGACTCTATAAAGC